>RBNI01002616.1:0-17993 GCA_003990745.1 Jimgerdemannia flammicorona | reverse complement strand
TTTTTATAGTCACTTGGACTCTTGCCTTTATTAATGCTTCATCTATCCTCTATATAGTACACTGTGCCCACTTCTACCTGATCCCCCTAGGGGGACCCCCCAGCTTAGTATTAAAAGGACTCTCAGTAAAAGTAGAAGTCATTGATGAAGATTATATAGACAAAATCATTATCCTCATCCAAAACTATAGTTGGACACTATTCAAGATTCCTATTAGATACTGCATTGCTCAGATCCTATTTAAGAAAATTGAATCAACCCTGATAGTTAAGGAAGTTCCTGAACTATTACCTACTATCTGAGGATCCAAAGAATTTGACTCATCAAATAAATCTCCAGCTCAATCTACTATAAATAAGGAAGAATAATTCTACAAGAAGATCAAAGATAGATTTGTACCAAGTAACCAATGTCTCTATAACAATGGAATATACTGTTTCTAAATGATTAATGATTGCTTCTCTTATATTATTGAGTTAGCTTAATGAAGAGCCAATAGAAGGAAACCTCCTATATCTAAAATTACTACTATTAGATCTGACAATCTGCTTACTGTCTAAGCTTTTGTTATTTGAGTATCTGTTAAGATTATAATAGACAGTAGTGTCTTAGGCAATTTTATCAACAAAGAAACAATCAATAGACTTAAAGTTCTGATCTCTCCAGTATAACAAACTCAAGTAATTACTACTATAAATTGAATCTTACATGTCACTAGTAAGGAAGTCTGCAATATATCCTTCAGAATCAGTAACTATTGTGTATATGTTACCCTTCAAATTATACCACTTTCTGACAATGAGATCATCCTTAGAATCCTATGATTAAAATAAGAAAACTCTATAATCAATTGGGTAAACCATTCTCTGACCATCAAGAAAGAATGCCACAACTTCAAACTCTAAGGTGAAAGAGACCTACTCAGTTCTAGTGACTCAGGCCCAAAGATCACTCACATTAACAAACTATAACTCAAAAAATTAGCCAAGAAATACCCTCTCATTGCTATCTCTATATGGCCATCCAAAGGAGAATCTAAGAACCTTGAAGAAGACTTTTCCAAAGTCAACAGTTGTATTAGACCCTTATTCTAGAAATTCTGAGATATATTCCTAAAGAAACTTCTAAAAGATCTATCACCTAAACAAGCAGTTGACCATGTAATCAAAACCATCCTAGATACTAAGTCAGCCCTTAAGTCAATCTACTATATATCTTCTAGAGAAATTGATGTCTTCAAGAAAGAAATCAATAAACTCTTAGAACAAGAATTCATTAGACCTAGTATAATACTATATAGTATATTAGTCTTCTTTATTATCAAGAAAGTAAGAGATCTATAAATGTATATTAATTACCAAGACCTCAATAAGTAGACTATTAAGAATTGTTGCCCACTACCCTGAATTAATGAAATATTTGATAGGCTTATCAACTTATAATTGATGAGCTCTTTTGATCTATAAAATAGTTACTGGTAAATTGCTATAAAAGAAGATATCTACAAAACTACCTTTTGAACTCACTATGGACACTTTGAGTTCCTAGTTATACCCTTTGGCTTAACTAATACTCCTGTAACCTTCTAGACTCTGATGAATACTATGCTACATATATCTGTATCTTAACAAATTTTTTTATTATCTATATTGATAATATCCTGGTCTTCAGTAAAACCCTAGAGGAATATCTTGAATATCTTGAACTAGTACTACTGAAGCTTTGAGAAAACTGACTCTTTGCAAAACTTAGTAAATATAAATTCTTTCTAAAGAAAATTTAATTCTTTAGATATATCATTATACTAAATGGAATTAAAGTAGACTCTAGCAAAATCTCCACAATCAAGAAATAGCCCAGACCTAAGAAGCTGAAAGACCTTCAGTCTTTTCTAGGATTAGCAAACTATTACTGGCAATTTTTTATAAACTTTGCCAAGATCACTACTGCCCTTACATAACTGACTAAGTACAGTAAAAAAGAAGAACAACCCTGGATTACAAAGTAAGAAAAAGACTTCAACAATCTTATAAAATGGGAATCAGAACAAGACACAGCCTTCCAAGCTCTGAAAGATGCCCTAATTACTACTACAATACTTTAAGCAGTGAATTCTACTCTACTTTATAAAGTTACTATAGATGTCTCTGACCTAGTCCTTGGAGCAGTATTAATGTAAGAAGAATATATTATAGTCTATTATTCTTATAAGTTCAATGATACTGAAATCAACTATGTAACTTATGAGAAGGAAATGTTAGCCATTATAGACACCTTGATCAAATAGTACTCATATCATGAAGGAGTATACTTTACTATATTAATAGACTATATATCATTGGTCAATATCAAGACCCAGACTATCCTTTTCCAAAAGTAAGTTAGATGGATGAAAGTCTTCACCAATTTTGGCTACAAAATCCAATACTACCCTGGTAAGGAAAATATTATTGCTGATGTAATCTCTAGTATACTAATTAAGAAAGATATACAAACTCTCATCTTTATTACTAACTCTGTTATAGAATAAATTATCACAGTATGTGCTAATAATAAAGAAGCTCAAGCACTCTAAGAAATCCTGAGCAGTGATGATATTGACAAGTACCCTCAGTATCATCAATACTAATTAAAGGATAATGCTATCTATTATAAGGATAGATTATATATTTCTAACAATCAAGACCTCCAAAGAACTATTCTATTTGAATGTCATAATTCCCCTATAGCTATATATCTAGGATTTGACAAATATTATGAAGTTATTTCTCAAATCTTCTATTGGCTCTATATGGCAGACTAGTTAAAAACTTATATTACTTCTTATGATACCTACTAATGCAATAAGTCCTCAACTCTAGTAAAACCTGAATTATTCCACTCTATTCCAATACTATCTACTAATTGGAAATAAATCTCTATTGACTTCATTATATAACTACCCTAAACCAAGAATAGAAAAGATACAATTATTATTTTTATAGACTACTTTAGCAAATAAGCCCACTTCATGCCTACTACTACTACTGCAACCATATCTGAAATTGCTACTGCTATCATGGTCTTTCTAAGATTATTATTAGTGACTAAGACCCAAAATTTACTAGCTATTTTTGAAAAGCCCTACATATATACCTTGGAATGAAACTTGCACTATCCACAGTCTTTCACCCCAAAACAGATGACCAAACTAAAAGAATGAACCAGGCTCTAGAGCAAATGCTAAGGAACTATATTTCCTATAGGCAAGATGATTGGTATGAACACCTTACTGTAATTAAGTTTACCTACAATAATAGCAAACAAGCTTCTCTTAGAATAACTCTGTTCTTTGTCAATATAAGATAAAATCCACACATACTCCTAACCCTTATCAGAACCACTGATGAACCCTCTACCATTGAAGCTATTGAAGAATTCCTACTCTAAATATACAACTTAATCCAGATTGCAATTGAGAATTTATCAAGCTTAAGAGCAATAATTACAGTATATCAACCAGTACTACTGAGAAGAAACTTTTGATATCAGAGAAAAAGTTCTACTAGATATCTAAGAATACCAAGTTGACAACCTCAAGCACAGACCCTCTACAAAACTGAACAGCAAGTTCATTAGACTATTCAAAGTTATCACATAAGTCTCTTTAACATCCTACAAATTAGTGCTACTAGATACTATCAAGATTTATCCTGTTTTTAATATTCAATATCTTAAGTAATATAATGAAAATGATAATGAGCTATTTCCAAATTGAACTACAAAACCACTAGTATCTGTCATTATTAATAACTAAGAAGAATATAAAGTTGAACAAATTCTCAATAAACATAGCCACAAGAACCACCCAGAATACCTTATCAAATGGAAAGGTTATCTGATCTATAATGCTACATAGGAACCCAAAACAAATCTCCAGAATGCTGCCAACTTAGTTCAAGAGTATAAATTCTTGAATAACTAGTTTAAATACTCTAAACACCTATTATTCCTATACTATATATATATTACCCCTACTAAATACTGTTAAAAGTACTCTTATAATTACTACAAATGAAATCAAGAACTCAGTAAGATAAGATAAAAGAAATACCAACTCTCTAGAAAAATAACAAAACTAAAAGCCAGCCTATTCTCTCCATACCACTGGTGGAAAACAAGGTATAGACATTTAAGAAGATTTCTTAAAGGAAATTCTCTAGCTATAAATGATATCAGAATCACTTCTGATACACAGTATTGAATACATGATCCTTTAATGTATAAATCTAATATGTTAGGCAACTGTACTATGAGTATACTACTTTCTGAGAAAAAAAAACATTACTGGACTTTTGACCATCCAAATGATATAACAACACTAGACCAAATTAGATAACCTTGATGAGAATATAAAAAACTAAGAAGGGGAGAGTTATAAGTATACAATCTCTAAGCTACCAAAATCACATATCACTCTCAGAATAAATTAGGAAATTATCTGTCAGATTACAAACCTGAGTCAAACTGAAGTCACAGATCACAAAGCTGAGTTAACTCAAAGTCATAGAATATAAGATTTATAAAAACAGAATCTTACTAATTAGGACTGAAAGCATATATACTGAATATATAATATATTAATAAAAAATCACAACAAAGAACCACAACTCTTAAACATATATCTAGATATGACCACTGAAGTCTACAACTATATTCATACTTATATTGGGAATGCCATCATCAACTGAGTTACAGAACCCCTGCTCCTCATAAATATCTATAGCTTAGCACCCCTCTATTTCATAGAAGCCCAATAGAACACTCTGAATATACTCAGTAAGGTCTACTGAATCAGATAAATCTCAAGCTACTATCAGATCAGCTGTCTTCTAGAAGATAGGGTTAACCATTAGTATGATACAGATATTATAGAAATGTCTTAATACCAGAATCTCATCACTCATAAATACTAAGAACTTTTTTTATAAGTATAGTACCTTTGTTCCTTATCTCCAAATTACTACTGCTAAAATAGTTGCCACTCTGACCTATGGCCAAATCAACAACATAGTATAAGAACTTAACTATAAATATATTGAGTATATCCAAACCACAGACAGACCCTTTCCACATCCAGATAATCATATCCTACAAATGTCTCAAGTTGGATATACTATCAAGGATATCTACAATATAATCTAATTCAATAATAATGAAGCAGAAGACAATGATCCCTCTGATACTGATACATATGACCTTCAGTCAAGGATCCTTACCAATATTGATCACTTTATCAATCTTACCAATAAACTTATAATAGATTATAACTATATATGAGACCTATTGAGATAATGACCACTAGTACAAGTATTAACCACATTTATATCTAACTACTTCAACTATAATAAAGAGACTAGAGAATATAATCTGTACCTCCAGACAACCCTTAAGACTGAACCAACAACTCTATCTCCTGAGTATAAATGATATAAAGTACAGCTACCAGTATACTATAACTCTGCAATATATAGTACTATAACCTACTGAAGGTATATGACAGCAAATCTGATGAAAGTAAAGATGATATACCCCTTCTCTGTCTACTGACACCCTATCTAGCCTATAAGACAGATGATGATATCTGGTGGGATAGTGATATGGTTCCAATATATTACTATATGAATAAATAGAGAGATATAATCCAAGAACCACTCTTCTTAGATGACTACTTCATTAAAGATAATATCATCAATGTGATCTTATTGAAGAATATCCAGATAATATCTAAACCTATAAATAGCACAACAGTCATTAGTATATTTAGATTAATCTTATATTATATAACTGTATACTGACTTGGCAGTTAGTCAATCTCTTGATATATCAGTTTACACTTATACTATGTGATTGTATTCTGACTTACCAAAGTACTAAAGTGCTATACTCATATTTAGCATAGTCTAGATAGCCTCTTATTTAGTATAAATACCTACTCTCTCAGACTTCAGAAATCCAGACTTGAATAGATAAATAGCTGAGAACACTTCTTATATACAAATATTCCTTCATATATTACTCCTAGTATTAGCCAATAGCAATATTATAAATAGTGAATAAACCTATTTAATAACCCACAAACTACTCTTAAATAAACTCATATTATATTAGGTCTCACTTCTAACTAGATCTCAAAATTTTCTAATTAGATATTGTTTATAACAATATACTAATTCAACTAAGTTGGTTTTAGTTTCTTGAACTTCCTGAAATACAGAAAATCCTGAACACTCAGAACAAGTCCAAGAAAGGACTTTGGTTGAGATATCAACCCAATCTTGAAATTAATAAGTATAAAGGATATACTCTATATAAAAGTGATCTTGACCTTAAGAAAACAGTCTTCTAGAATATCCAGAACTTCCAGAAAACCCTAACAGAACTACATAACAGTACTCTAATAAAGTACCCACTTATAGAAACTCTGATAAGAATATAGATAAGAATCAGATAATATAAAGATCACTTTATATATCTTCTAGTATTAGTCAATAGTAATATTATGAATAATAAATAAATCTATTTAATTACTTACAAATCTCTCTTATATAAATCTATACTATGTTAGATCTTACTCCTAATAAGATTCAGAAATTTCCTAATTAGATTTTTTTTTTTTTTTTTTTTATAGTTATAAAGACTTTTACTTTATTACCAGACCATCTATATTATACTAATACAAATAAACCCCTCACCCAATCCTATAGGGAAGCTCTCTCTCTCTCTCACTATTCTTCCAAAATGCTGCTCTCTCCTCTACCACTCCAACCCTCCCCCTACACTTTCTACAAATTGTCTCTACTAGTTGTCTCTAATACCCCTTACCAATACTCTACTCCCTCCACCACCCATTCAACAAGTCCATCATCAGTCACTCCTATCTAACAACTCTTACCTCTAGTATTAGCCAGTGACCATCTTCAAATATATACAGCCAATGTCTGGCAAACTCAACCCAAATAGCCAGCACCCATTTCAATATCAGCCACTCATCTCCTAACCCTCTGGGGAGTGATACAGACTCCTGAACATTGGCTAGAGGAGTGTAAGGTGATGAGTGATTTTTAGAAGATGATTGAGGTATAGCTGGGAGTACACCCACCAGAGCCAGGGAGAGAGAGGTGGGGGGACCTCCAGAGGAGGCTGGTGCCTCCTGCCTGACATTCAGACACTCCTCATACTTCTGGGTACCACCTTTCACCAAGTAGTCCAACAGTAATTCAACATTATATTGTACTATAGAAGTCTCCACCATACTACCCAGAACTTGGAGGAAATCCATCTTACTATCTACTTGCCCTATAACCAAATACCATACCAATCTCACTTATCTCCAATCTCTACCCCCTACCATGCCTTAGGCCACAGAACTCTCCCATGCTCCCAAAGATACTCTATGTCATCCTCCAAGCAGAAGTCATCTACTGGCACTCCACCCAACAGAAGGTGGTCCCACCTCTACATCTGGGGTCTCCAGTCCTCCTTTCCTTCATCACCCTACCATCAGAGATCAATTTGGTGAGCCCTATCAATCATCCTCTACCAGAATTCCCTATAGCATATCTTCTGACTTCCCTTCAAGGCCACTAGAGATAGTAGGTCCCCAGTTACACCATAGGGAGAGAACCAGGCCTCCCATACTCTCTGTATGAGGGGAACCCACTCTCTACCCCTCAACTCACTAGCTCACTTCAGCCACCATACTTGCAAGCAATAAAGGTGCTTGGAAAAATTCACCAGACCCAGACCTCTCTGATCTACTGGTAAGATAAACATCTCTCAGCCAATCTGACTTTATTGCCCAACCTATATCCAGGTTCTAGCTATCTTCAACAGTCTCTTGACTACCCATGCTAGAAAGTCTAAGTAGTACTCTAGATACTACAGCTTAGGCAACCAGTATATATTCAGCACTGTCACCCTCTCTGCCAGAGATATATAATGACCACCCCACCCCAAGAGAGTACTCCCCCACTCTGCTAACCACTGCTCCCACCATCTATAATATAACAAGGAGCCATATACCGAGAAGTAGATCTTCAGATAGCAAACAGCCTCTCCTGTAGAGATAATTATTCCAATCATGTCCCTGCCTACTATCCCTTCTCCCAATACCAAAGTCTCACACTTATACCAGTTGAGCTTAGCACCTGGACACTCCTCATACTACTCTACTATATCCTTCAGTACTACTATATCCTCTATTGACCCCAACCTGACTACCATATTATCAGCAAAGACCCCCACCTTCCAATTAATCTCCAGAATGTTCAAACCTCCTATCTTTTACTGAATTCTATCCAATAGAGACTCCAGGGACAGTGCATACAGGATTAGAGACAGTAGATCCCCCTGCGGCACTCTCCTGCCCAGAGGGAACAAAACCCCCCTATGCTCATTCATCATAATTGCTGCCCAACTCTCTTCCAGCAGACCAATCAAGACCCATCAGACTCCAGGGGTAACTCCTATATGCCTTATCACCCCTTCTAACCACACTCACTATACCCTATTATAGGCCTTCTCCTGGTCTAAAAAAACCAGCTATTTATCTACCCCAGTAGTGTAAGCTCCTTTGATGTCACTATGTACCCAGGCTGTCCTGTCTCTAATCAGACATCTCCCTACAAATCCTCTCTGCTCAGCCCCCAGTATCTGCTGAGCCACTCCTTGCAGCCTAGCC
This sequence comes from Jimgerdemannia flammicorona, assembly GCA_003990745.1. NCBI lineage: Eukaryota > Fungi > Mucoromycota > Endogonomycetes > Endogonales > Endogonaceae > Jimgerdemannia > Jimgerdemannia flammicorona. Next base: position 9,271 of record RBNI01002616.1, on the reverse strand, counting down.
ATCAGTATCTTTGTGGCCAGCTTGCAATCCATATCTAGAAGTATGATCAGCCTTCAGTTTTTCCACTCCTTCCTTCTCTCATTATTCTTAAACAGCTGAGCCACAAGCCCCAAGTACTGTTGCCCAATCCATGTCCCAGAGTTGATGACTTTATTATATATCTCTATTATCTCCTCCAGAATTAGCTCAACTTCTGCTATCTTCTTCCAAAAATCTCATGGTAAGCCATCTTTCTCTGGTACTATCTCTAAGCTCATCATTGTCAGTACCCACTGAATCTTCTCCCCTCAGACAGAAGTGCCAAGGTCACCTAAGCCTGCCACTGGATCAGAGTACCAGTCCTCCAGATATCTGTCAATGTCTAGCACCCCCACTCCCCCTTTCTCCTTACTTTACAAATACCCTCACTATATACTCAACTAGTTCAAAATCTCCAGTATACCTACAACCAACTCTTCTGTCTCATTCAATACCCCCCCTCCCATCTCTGCCATACTCTCCTCATCTGCAGAAGGTGTGACAAAAACTTTATAGACCTCTCCCCCTCCTGCAATCTCTGCCATCTCAGCTGGGCTGCCATGCTCTGTATCTGTAGGTCTTCCTTCTACCTCAGCAATCTCTACAACTCCACCACCTCTAGCCAGATCTACTGGATCCTCCAATCTCTCTTCTCACTATCATTCAGTAGATCTGTCTAAGTCACTAACAATCTTACCAATCTCTGGAAGGCCCACCTTACTTGCTTTCTCCTCTGAGCACTATGTATCCTTTCTGCCTCCCTCTAGTACTATTGTGCAAGACTTCAGTTGCCTCTAACAATCCTCAATCAGCAGCCCCTTCACTCTCTGGCCAAAAATCTTGGAGCTAATGTCTTTCACTTATGTATTCCATAAGGAGGCCTCCTCTAGCAATAAGGTATTCAGGTACCAATATCCAGGTCCCTCTATACTTCTCCCAAAACTCCCCCCTCCTAGAAGGCCACAGTGATCAGACCACAGGCACTAAACAGTTTCTAAAGTTCTCCAGATATCAACTCCCCAGTATTCAGCAGTCAACACTCAGTTAATTCTTGAATCCAACTCTGCCACCCAGTGAGTATAGACTTTATAATCCTTCCATCCAAGTCTCCCAGCATCCACTAATGAGCTCAGATGTTTGACCTCCTCTCAGGCTTCCATACTACCACTCTTATCAGCCATCCCCCTTCCCCTATCAGTTCTGTCCACCTTCCTATTATATATTATATTGAAGTTCCCACCTAGGCAGTCAATCCCTATCTCCACCAATACTCCAGACTCTCATAGCCCTCAAATCTATTCCACCCTCTCCCTCTTTTCTGCTAGACAATAATATGACCCAATAGTCAAGAATCACCAGTCCAGTCTCTTCTAAACTCCTCACACTATCCTGCTCTCCCAATGTCCAATGTCCCCAATGTCCCCTGTACTCTTTCTAACCAGAATGCCTACACACTCTTGCCATATAGCCACACCACCCCATTCCTATATCTAGTCTAGAATATTCAAGTTCTCATTGTACTCAATATTCTGTAGTAGGAACAAATCTATGCCTTCAGCTAGCTGAAGATATTTCAATACCTCACTGCTCCTTATAGCCTATTGATATTCAAAGAGAAGATTCTAGTTATACTGTTTATATTGAATAATATTTTTTAAAGAACAGCTGTCCACTCTACAGTTCCATACTCACTATATCACTAGCAATATTCAGGTTCCTCTCTGCCTCAAGCTCATTTACCTCACTCTGCTGAGCTTTCAATACCTCCAAGATCTCCTAATAATCAGCTCCATCCACTGTTTCTATATCTATCTGGTACTCCTTGCACACTACTTGCCACTTTACCAGCCCCTTCCTCAGGCCCCATGGGTATATAGCCTAGTCATTCACAATTGCCAGAAGTGCTACCTCCCTTATATCATCTACTTAATATATCTCAGCCTCTAGTAAAGCTGCTATTATCTCATCTCAGAGTTTCCATGACACCTCCTCACCTCACAGGATTTCACCCCAGTATCTCTCACTCAGTACCCAAAAGTCCTCTCCCCCCAGCTCCTTAGTCACAATATTTGCCAGCATTTTCCACAGCTATTTCTTCTCATCAACAGCCTCCTCCACTCTCTAGGCCATCTCTTTCCCCCCTTCTACCTGCTCTCTCTCTGTATTCATTCTTGCTGACTCATTCCAATTCTCCTCCAGTATATTCTGCAGTTCATTATCTCCTCTAACTCCTGCTGGCACCCCATACTAAGAGTGCTCCTCCTTGATCATCTTCTCATCTTCCATAACTACACTCTGTCCTGAGCCCCCACTCTCTCCCAGGGTCTCCTTTGGTGTCACTCCCTTCCTTTCTGTCTAGATGCTTGCCCTTGATCCAACATCCTCAGTGGTGATCTCTCCCTCTGCCCTCTCTCCCAACTTTGCCAACAGATCCTTCTGAATATGCCTCCTCTATACCCTCTTCCAGGTTATCTGATCCAGCTGCACCTTCTTGCCATTCACAATCTCCACTACTATCTTGGCCTCAAACTCTTTCCAGGCCAATCTCCTCCTCTCAATAGCCTCAGCCAGATCCTCTAATACATTCAGCAAGTCCTATTCTTCCTCTAGCATCCCTTTCACTCTCAAGACCTTACACTCTATAGGTCCCCATTTGAGAACTGCTTTCCAGTTCCTTACTTTCTTTATATTCTCCTTGCATCTCCTGTCCTGAACTCCATGTCCTCCTAGACCTAAAACCCAATATCCATGATATCTCTATACTCCTTGATGGCCTCCACAATCAACCCTCTGGCCATCTCCTTCAACACTGTAGATATATCTATCACTAACAACTATACTACTTGGGGGTCTCAGTACAAGCACTAGATCATGGAGATTTCTACCCCCACTGCTATCACTCTCTTCTCCATTGCTTTCAGCAGTACATCCTCCTTCTCAAAGTCCACCTCCACCCCTTCCAGACCCTTCAAAAATTTCACCAAGATTACACCCTTCACCTCTTGGACCAAAAGACTCAGAATCATCCTCGCTATCACTACCAAGCCCCAGAAATATAACATGATAACAAATTCCAACCTTGATTTCTTGAGTAATGGTGCTGTCACCAGGCTTGTTATACTATCTGCCAGATTCCCAGGTCTCATACCCACCCTCTGTCTAGATCCACCATCAACTGTTACATCTGAATTTTTTTCCAGATTGACAGTTCTCTTGCCATTGGCAGTCCTGCTCCCTCCAGCCACTACTCTACCAGCCTCACTGCTCTCACCACTATGGGCCACACCACTAGGCCCTGCAGCCCTCACTATCTCCTTGTCCTTTCTCAGCCAACCCTCCAATCCAGTCAACAGATATCCTCTCTTCATCTTATCAGCCAAGCTCATACTCTCAGTCTTCTGTCTCTCACTACTGCCCCTTCCCTATCACATCCTCTAGCCAGCAAGTCCTGCATACTTTCTCCCAAGCTATGACTTCTCCCCACATGCTGCCAGTCAAATACACTAGGGCCACCCTGCCCAGTATGTACCTCAGAATACTTATTGGTCACTATATCTTTAATACTGATTCTCCAAAAATTATATTGTGAGTATTGCCAGAAGTTTGTATAATCTGAATATTACCAGAAAAAGAGTTGATTAGATATTGTCTACAGTGATATATCAATTCAACTAAACTAGTCTTAGTTTCTTAAACTTTCTAAAATAAGAAAAATTCTGAACATCTAAAATAAGTCTGAGAAAAGAACTTTGGTTGAGATGTCAACTCAATTTTAAAATCAATAAATATAGAGAATATACTCTATATAAAATTGATCTTGATCTAAAAGAAAATAGTCTTCAGAATATCCAGAACTTCTAGAAACTACTTTCAGAACTATATAATAGTATTTTAATAAAGTACTCTCTTATATCAATAATGAGGTCTTTTTTATCTCAATTATAGTTTGAGCAATTATTTAACCTACCTTTATATTAAAGAATATATTACCAAAGTTTTACAAGATGACTTTGATCTCTTTAAAGAAGTCTTGATCAATAACTCTTTCTTTTAAGTCAATATTGAACTCCTTGACCAGACTACTTTATTTAGCTAGATAGATATAGATTTCTTTGTAGGCTTTTATTTCAATAATAGTCTATACTATTATATTAAAGTCTGGTGAAATTGTAAAGTTCTAACTACTATAGATATATATATATTATAGTCTATATTAGTTAAATATACCTTGGTAGATATAGTGACTTTGTAAATATCTTCTATATCTTAATGATATTTTTAGGGCTTCTCTTGTCTGGTCTTTCTCCAATTACAGTAATATTATATTTTCAAGAATTACTAGAAGAGCTTTTGTTTTTCTTTTCTAGACAGTTATAGGATATATATTCTTTTTTTTTACAGATAAAGTATAGGTCCTTTTTCTGAAGCTATTTTTATTTATTATTACTGTTGACTTAGTTCTTTTATAGTTCTTTTGATTGTTCTAATTCTTATCTCAGATAAAGTAGCCTTTTGTCCTGGTAATCCTATTTGAGTTCCTGGTTTTATAAACTTTAGACTATTAGAATCTTGTAAGCTCTTTATTATATCTGAGTGAAATATTATAAGTAATACTGATACTCTTGGTGAAGACTCTGTTTCTTGAGTAAGCTAGTCTGATAAAGCTGTAAAGAGATAGTTAGCCCTAGTATCATTAATGGCTAGATTATTTTTCTGATAAATAAGTTTTATAGTATTAAGTAGACATCTATTTGAGTGATGAAGGTTTTAAGGTTCTCCTTACTATTATTATAAAACTTCATATAAGTTAGTTTATTCTAAGTTTCTTAAATATAGACTATATTTTAAATTTTATTCAGTAGAAGGATCTTGAGTTCTAGATCTATATTATAGTCATCTTATCCTAGTTAGATATATATTAGTTAAATTCTGACCATAAACTTGAGGTCTGTTTTTTCAGATTACTAAACATTCTTTTAAGATATATCAGAACTCAGCTACTATTCTTGTGAAAAATATTACAACTATTTCTACCTAGACTGTAGATATTACATATAACTATTGAAGAGTATGCTCAATATTATTAATAAGTATTTAAGATAGTAGGAGTTGTTATTTTATTAATTAGCTCAATATTCTATATTTACTATATTGATGAATATCTCAATATTACTATTCTTTTTACTAAATATAAGAATTTATAAAATCTTGGTAGATTTTTTCTATTCAGCAATCTGCTCAATATTTCTAACAGTATTGCTAGCTATAAGATGAGGGCTTGGATCTGACTATTAATTATTATAATTATTGATAGTAGTACTATAAGAGTTAATTCTCCTTATGAGGGTTCTGTCTAATGTAGTTAAGATATAGTATAACTTAGAGTTACTTGGTTCTTAAAAGAAGATCAAATAGATTTACAAGATTAAATAGTTCAAATCTCTAGACTAGTAGCTGATCTTATTCAGTTGTCTGGGGTTTTTAGCTCTCTTAGTTACTAGGATTAACTAGTTGAAATATTCCTAGACTTATAGTTCTTTATTGACTATTATCAGATAAAAATATTTTAGATATTTCTTAAAGTCACCATCTTGATGAGTCTGAGCAGTATAGTACTAACTCAGTCTTTCAAAAATAATTTCTAGTTCTGATTAGATAGCTGGTCCTAGTTCTTATTCTGAAGCCTATAAGAGTAAATCAAACTATTCTTATTCTAATCTAGTTATTAAATTTATAGAGTAGATTTCTATCTAGTGGTAAAGTAATATTTAAGTTAGAGTAATATAATATTAATCTGAATTAATCTACTCCTCAGCTACTATCCATACTTTAGTATTAGAAATATAGTTTAAAAATTTCTAATTAGCTTTAATAGTTAATTCTGAAGTCCTAGTAAGACCAATATAATTTTAGATAAAGATGTTGAATCTATGGCAACTATAGATATTTCTAAGATCTGAGTAGTAGTTTCTAAATATCTTATATAGATTCTGATAGAGTAGATTTACTAGCTATTAGTTGAGGTCTTGATTAGTGTTTCTATATCTATCTAGTTCTAATAGTTATTATAAGGTGGGTTCTAGTTTGTAGAGCAATTTTGGAATTATTCTCAGTTAGTTTTAAGTTTCTCTTATCTAAAATTAGATCTTAGTTTCAACTTACAAAAGAGTTTTGATACTATCTTAACTCAGAATTCTACTATTATTAAGTTATTATAATATTTATTTCAACTTCTCTCATATTCTTAAATACTTAGTAATAAGGTATTACTTAGAAACTTAATATATATATATTAAGAAGTCTTTTAATTATTCTTTTACTTAGTTATATTGTAACTATTTCACAGTCATATCTTAGTCTTAGTACTTTTTACATCTTTTCTCTAGTCTTTTCTTACCTTTTTTTTTTTTTAATATTCTACTATGTTTCACCATCTTCTGAATACCTAGAAATATTTTCTTAGTATAAAGATATCACTAGAACATTCTTATCTTTTCTCAGTACTAAGCATCTTATCTTAGCTAGTTATAGAACATTTTGGAACATTGTAGAATTCTATTAGTCATCTTTGCCAAGAATCTATTTCTTGACTTTTTTCTTCTTTTCTAAGATCCTTCTAGATTTTTCTTTCAATTCTATATAAATATCCTTATTCTCTACTTAAATAAAGCTTCAAATATTTTCTCTCAGAATTTCTTCAAGAATACTTGAATCTATAAGTATCTCTTTGAGCTACTTTAGGCACACCAGAATTATCAGAACTTAGTTACTTTCTCTTAAAGAAACCAGAACTATTATATATATTTACTAATATTGAAAAAGTATAGTTTCTTTATAGTGAAATAAATAGTATTATTCTTCTTTAGAAATAATGGTTACAAGAGACTTGTTTTTACTATACACAGACTAAATCTCTTATAATTTAGATTTAAAGGAGTTTTCTTTAGATTTATATACTAGTTCTCAGTTTGATAGAAATTAGTTAAACTTTTAGAGTTTAGTTAAAAATACTAAAATAACTTAGATATTATTACTAAGAACTCAAAAAAATACATATAAGAGAGACTTATATTTTATACTTAACTAAGAGCTGAATTAAAACAACTTTATTTTTTAAATATAATTGCTAGAATATTTATACATATTGGCTAAGTAATGATTTATAGATTTTGGCAAAGTATATCTGACTAATTTAAATCTTCTTTTGCTTAAACCATATAGAATAAGCTAAGCCATATAGATATCTTTTAGCAAAAAGTAATATGTTCAATTGTTTTCACTTTAGCAACTTAAGTATTTATAGTATAACAGAAGTTAGACTATCTTTTATTTTAAATTTTATTATATTTTGAATAATTATAGTAATATAGTGAGTTAGAAATCATTGAGTTCTGAGTCTCTACAGAGAATAAGACCTGGTCCAGGTCTTTCTAAGAGCTTTATAGCTACTGCTGAAACTAGAGATATAGGGAGTAGTAGTAGTAAATAAGAGAGAACTACTGAGATAGAGGACTGGAGTATAGTAGTAGGAGATAGGAGAGCTGCTACCAGGCTGATAGTGACTAGGTAGAGGAGATATAGTATTGATAGAGAGAGAGTCAGATGATTGGTCAGATGTCCAGTAGAGATCAGAGAGAGGGGGGTGTGACTGAAAAGTCTGAGGCTGAAGTAGCAGCTGGTGGTAGAACTGCTATTGGTAGTGATGTGACTAGTGATATAGTGACTGATAGTGTGGCTGCTGAAATAATCAGAAGTAAAGAGAAGACTACACTTTTGGCTGAAACTAGTGAGCTAGTATCTGTTCATTCTTTTATAAATTAGTATCAATATGGGTAATCTTTGCAAACTTTCTGAGATTGGAGATATCTATTAGAGAGATACTATAGCTAGTGAGAGAGAAACTGATAGAGACAGAGTTGTTTAAGTTTATCTTTTTTATAGAGACAGTGGAGATCAGCTTTGTAGAATAGAATGGGATAATGAAGACTCTGAAGAATGGGTTGACTATCAAGTGAGTTAAGATAGAGATAATAAGATATCTGAGGTGGGATCCACAAGCTATCTGTCTGATAGTTGAAAGGCTGTCTATACTAAGCAGACAGAAGATAAAAGGGATGATTGCAGAGATACTAGAAAAATACATTAAGATGATAGATTTTGACTGTATGTTCAAACTACACCAACCTTCAATCTTGTAATTTACCTCTATTGAGCTAGGTACATTATAGTATTTAGAGATTTTGATATAAAATTTTCAATATTATTATTTTTTATATTTTTACTTAACTTATTATCCATATTATTTATTTATGATATCATTACTGAGTTATATAATTACTATTCTTATCTTATTATATAATTCTATTATACTTTATACTTCCTGACTTAAAAGAAAAAAAACTCAGTAAAGAAGAATTTAATAAGAGTAAGAAAAAAAAAATTAGCTTAGAGAAAAGTAGATCATAATTTTAGTCTTTAGTGAGTAATAATATCTTTATATTTTTATACAAATTACTATATTATTTAAATTTATATATATTATTATAACTAGAAAAATAATAAACTAAAAACAAAAAATTCTCTATTTGAGTAAATTAGATGAAATTTACTATATATATTTATTAATATATATATTTTAATATAGCTAATACAGAAAAGAAGAGATTTACAAATTATAATATTTTGAGTTATAAATAGTAAAAATAAAACTCTATTTTTATTAAATAATAATTCTATTAAATTAAATTTAATAAAATATTATATCAATATATATTGTGACGTATGCAATTGACAACAGAGTACCAGTGACTGCTAAGATCAGACGACATAATAGTGTGACAATCAAATAGACAGTCCACAATTCGCGTTACACAAACTTCAAGCAACAGTTTTCGACACAAAGCAGAGAAAAGGTACTATAAACATGTCTTCGAGCAAGAGTTCTGATGGGCATGCTGGGTCGGGTGGACCTGAGGCCTTTGGCTGGCAGCAGGTTGGGAGGGGTTATGGCCTGGGGATGGGGGCCTTTGGAGGGTTGAAGGGTGGCGAGGGTGCTGGAGGAGGGCCAGTGTCTGGTGGGAATGGCGGAGGGACTGGACCTATGAGCTTTGCTGACAAGGTGAAGGGGAGTGGATGGCCGACTGGAACCAGGGCTGGTGCTGCTGTAGGGAAGGGCAAGGCGAGCCTTGGAAGGGGGGGAGGTCTCCAGTCTGGGGGTGCGAGCGTAGGGTCTGGAGGTGTTGTGGCTGGGGAT
>RBNI01002615.1:0-17995 GCA_003990745.1 Jimgerdemannia flammicorona | reverse complement strand
AAAAAAAAAAAAAAAAAAAAAAAAAATGTAGTGCGATTTGATGAAAAGGGATAAATGAACGACTCATATACCTCACCCTCAACACCCCCCGATGAAAATTACGATGGTTCCTTTCTTGCCTTGCGCACCTTCATCTCTCGAAACCCAAATTATCAACTTATCCAATCGCACAGATTGGACAGCGTCTGCCCCTATTTTCCGTAATCTCTGGCCACAAAAGGAAGCGGTTGATATGAGCTATCCGCCCATAGAGTTTCTCTGTGAGTGCAGACGAAGTGGAGGTAGTGTCAAGCCTCTCAAACACCCTACCCTATACGACTAATGAAATAAACAAATAAACGTACCCATTTGGAATAACGGCAGCTTTGGCAGTGGCTTGGGGTGGTAAGATTAAGGCGAAGGCAAAGGGAGGGGGGTGTTTCGCGGATGTATAGAGTTTGACGGTCAGAAAAGACAGATACAAAGGGGTTCGTGCTACAATAGTACGTATATACGATGGTGACTGAATACTATCAATTTCTTATGAGATTGCTGTATCGTGCTTAGAAACATCATAATCATAACATGCAATCATAGAATCATAAAATTTCAACCGATGCAATAGTATGAGTACCGAATAAGAGTGCTCATAACATGCAATAATAGAATCATAAGATTTCAACCGATGCAATAGTATGAGTACCGAATAAGAGTGCTCATTCCCAACTCTTGAACGTGCCACAAGTTCGCGAGGTAACAAACAAGACGTCCGAAAGCGGATTTGTTCGTAATCTGAACGGAGATCACCGTCTCTTGCCGTACTCCAATTCCTCAGAACAATCAGCATACACCTCTACCTCCCTCCTCGATATCAACTAGAGGCAGAATCCGTCGGCTCAAAACTCAGCAATCTCCTCTTTGGAGGATACGATATTAACAAAAAAAAAAAAAAAAAAAAAAAAAAAAAAAAAAAAAAAAAAAAAAAACTTACCGGGTACAAAGGAATCAACTACCTCCCGTTCCTGCATTTGAAATGGGGCAATCCACGCAACATGCACTGCATTAGGCAATGTAACCGAGTCTGGTGGCATGACAATAGCATCGGACGTATCGAACTTCGGGTGACTACCAGGACCAATCCTAATTTCGGGAGCCTCCATCGCGATGTCCGGTCTTCGATGTGTCATAAACTTGACCAGGGTAGTTGCCTTGGGACTACGACGTTTTGCATCGTCTTCGGTGAAGCGGAATTGTCTGGTGAGGTTGGAGTGACTGACGTAATCATCATCAAAACATAAAATGCGCCCATTCAGAGACTTCCTGCCGACTCCGATACCAACAAAATTCTGGCGTCTTCGCAGGACACCTGCTCCAATAACGGCAAGTCATAGAGAACCTAGTTTTTCGACAATATCTGCTCTAAGGCACATCCATGGTCCATCGAGCCGTAGTGATCGAATTGTGCAAAAATGATTAAATATATCATTTTTCTTCTGACTAAGACTAAATGATAGATAACGTACTTGTGTGAGCGTGGAGAGATCTAATACGCCAGGATGGCAAGCTTGTACACATCCTCGTGCGTAGCTTTTTTCTGAGTTAGGCTCATATTTTTTTGCGAAAAACTTGGTAACCTCGCTGCAAAGCGAGTTGGCAATGTAGGAATCCTAAATAGATACAGTGATTATGAGTATACGTAGCGAGATAAAATCTCGGATATAAGGAATTTATGGTACCATACAAACAAATTGTCCCTTTTCTGTTAACAAAGCCTTACGAAGCCATTCACAAACAGTTGGTTCATCTCACCAATGTCAAACATGGAGCTTAGAGTACGGTCTAGCTCAATGAAGTCTGCCGGATCAGGAAAATGACCATGTTAGCGTCGATATTGATACAGTGCGTCCAAAGCGCGATGTACTGATTTTGATCTAGGATGGAAAAATCTTTGAGATCCTTGAACGATCCGAGTTCTTGCTTCAAGGATTGCTATTCAGAAGGCGGGCAAAAATTGGTGTCAGTGCAGACAATATACAGATTGGAAAAGGGAGCTTGGGAAAAAATAATAGACTTACATGCTGAACCTCGTAGCGGGCCGGTAATATTTCGCATCGAATCTCAGGAAGAATTTCAAAGGCTTATTTATTTATTTATTTATTTTGTAGATGGAAGGTTGATCTATGACAATGATGTACCGAGTGTGCTTTTAAAGATATTATGCAACCGTGCATAGCCTTCAGGAATGAGTTGACCACGAAAATGAAAGCGCGTAAGTGTTTTTTTAGAATTGAAATATGAGGCTTGGATGCAGGTCTTCTGAAAACATGCTGTTGATAAGGAATTCGCGCTTTGCCAAGTTCCCAGCCAAGCTGTATTTGAACCTTGGACCCCAGCGAGGAATGTGCAGCAAAGTAAACCAAAGCATTCGGTGACGCCAAACGGAATTTGGAGCTTTCTCCAGCTTTCGTCGACATCCACGCAATCTAATATGGAAAGTCCACTGCAGAAGACCATCTTGATAATGACGTGTTGAATGTACAAATGAAATGTCATGGTGTTATTCCATGTAATCAAGACCAGGTCCGCTTCACAAATACATATACCCTCTACAACACGAGGTCTGAATTGACGATGATATAAATATTGCTCAACCTGCGGAGATACATCTTGTAATATTTTGTCACGAATCTCGTTGTCATCGCAAAAATCGCATGGGACATCTGGCTGATCTGGAGTCACAATCTAGAGCATACCTAGACGCCAGGTATGATGGCCAGGAACTGGCCCTGGATGTATCTAGAACAGCTCTGGCATATCTAAAACAGCTCTGGCATATATCCGTTCTGATAGCGGTCTAGTATTGTATTGTTCAATTAAATTAGAGTTGTCTTTATTATTATTATAGAATACTAAAGTAATTATAAGATTACTAGAGATAAAAATAATAAATGAAATAAAACGACAACATGAACGATGACAGATGACAGACGATGAGCGATGAGCGCAGAACGATGATGGTCATGAACACTAAGTCCAGAACGATGACTAAGCACAGGACAGCAATGAACGACGACCAATCACAGACCGGCGATGACGATAATGACATACGATAGATGACAGATGACAGACGACTAAGCACAGAAGATGATGTTGAACGAGGACCAAGCGCGGACCAGCGATGATGATTATGACAGATAATGGACGACAGATGACAGACAAAGGGAATCAGGGTGTCCTGCCAATTTCCGTAGCGTACTGGGTCGTAATACGGATGTCGTCCCTAATTTCCTGTACGGTGGAAAATCGAAATACAGACTGGATGGAAATATGGGTAAGTCGGAATGGGCGTCATGCTGGGTCGGAATATAGATTTCGTCTTTAAATCCCCGTATGATGGAATATGAGAAGTCAGAATACAGGCTGGATGGGAAAATGAGTGTGCTTAATTCCGTGTAAGTCAGAATATGGATGTCTGAAGGGATCCCGAAGGGATAGCGCGTTAAAGGCGTGTATTACTCGATTAGGCAATATGCATTTATAATTAGCAATTATGCAATTATTGTTCGCCAACATCCTGACCACTTCCCATCCCGCTTAATCGCTACCATACGGTTTTCACTCCCACCCACCTCCCTCTTGTACACCTTTTCATGTCGGGTTCTTCGAACTGATCGATGCAACGCATTCGAGACAGAACTTTCCTCATGCACGCATTCGCCCAATACACAAACATATATTCATCCAATTTATTATTCACGAAGGGACGGGAGGGTTGGGTTCGGAGTAGTAAGACGGGGATTTAAATGCTGAATTCCGTCTAAGTCCGAATATAGACATTGTGCTGAATTCCGTGTAGGTTAGGATGTAGAAGTCATACTGTAAATCAGAAAATACACGTCATGCTGGATCAGAATATGGGTGTCGTTCTTAATTCCCTGTACACCGGAATATGCGAAGTCAAATTACAGGCTGGATGGCAATATAGGTATCATGTTGAATTCAGAATATGCTGAGTCAGAATAAAGGTGTTCTGAATTCGGAATACAGGCTGGATGAGAATACGGGTGTCATGCTGAATTCCGTGTAAGTCAGAATATGAATGTACTGTAAGCCAGAATGTGGGCGTCGTGCTGGGTCAGGAAGTCGTTCTGAATTCTCTGTTAGTTGGAATTTGAGAAGTCGGAATACGGGGGGGATCGGAATATGGGTGACATCTGAATTCCTTGTAAGTCAGAATATGGGCGGATGTCGTTCCGAATTCCCTGTAAGTCAGAATATGGTTGTCGTGCTGGATGGGAATACGGGTGTCGTTCTGAATTCCTTGTAAGTTGGAATACAGTAAATCGGGCAGGATCAATGTGTGCTGAGTTCCTTGTCAGAATATAGATGTTGCGCTGTGAGTCGAAAAATAGGCATCGTGCCGGGTCAGAATACGTGTGTCCTGAATTCGTGTAAGTCAGAATACAGTTGTCAAGGTGTCATGCTGGTTCCGAATATGGGGGTGTCGTGCTGAATTCCGTGCAAGTTGGAATATAGGCGTTATGCCGAATTCTGTGTAAATCGGAATACAGACGTCACGCTATAATTAAGTAGGAAGGATCGCTCGATTTAATACGGGGTTCGCTATTTTTTCTCTCCTGACATCTCTCGCCTTGTCCTTCCAACTAATCAATTGCACAGATCCTGAGACCTTTCCTCATGTATGCCAAATTCTTGGTGAAGGGACGGATCTCAGCGGAGGAATAGATCTAGGTGGGGAGATGGGTTTTGGCGAAGAGGATGGATCTTGGTGGAGGTACCGATTTTCAGCGAAGAGAATGGATTATGTCGAAAGGTATTCCAAAGAAGAGAGAGTCTTGGCTTACAGTTATAATGTCCTGCCTTATTGCGGAGAGATTCAGTTTGAGACGTAGAACAGGAATCTCAGTGGAACGGGGGTCTATTAGCAAGCGAGCAGCTATTCCCGGATGGGCGAGGCGCTGCGTAGCAGCGCCGAAGTCTGTCCCAGACTTTGCGAGCATTGTGGAGGACCGTGAAGAGTTGGTTTATGCCGTTCCTGAAGGCATTGGCGTGCTTTATTTGGTCTTAGTCTTAGGCGTAAGGCATAGTTATATGCATAAATTTCTGTCTAAGACCTATGTATGAGGAAATAAAAGAGCGTCTCATCTCCCATGGAGTCAGTCCTTAGCCCAGAAAGCTTGGTACGTGAGCCAGGAAACTCCCGAAGGGAAATGTGGGTTGACAAAGACGGCCCAAAACGAAAGAGAAGAAAACGAAATGTACTAAAATGAAAAGTACGAAAATGAATCGTGAAAAAACAGCCCAGTAAAGTAAAGGGGAAGGGACGTGATTAAATGTAAGGGAGGGAAACCAACTCTTCACGGTCCTCCACAATGCTCGCAAAGTCGGGGACAGACTTTGGCAGCACCTCGCCCGTCTGAGACTAAGTATCACTTTGTTCTGGACTGTTTCAGAGTTAGTTGTTCATAGATCAGATATGAGCAGAGCATCAGGCTGGAGTCTTGAGAGATAGTATACTATATATTATAGGTCTTGCATTTGAGGACTATGTAAATAAGGGATGTAGCCTAAGAGGATTGTGAAAGGACAAAGTCCTATATGAAAGATGATAGTAGTGTTCAAAGGTCATCTTGGAACTCCAATTGTCACTTTCAAGAACCTTATTGATGGATGTACTGCCTTCAAGGGCCTCAGTTGATAATTCAGTATATATAGAGTAGGAGTGATATATAGGATCAATATCTGCTGCTATCATACATTTAGAGAACTAGTTTCAAAGATAATTGGCTATAAGGTTGTGATACAGAGAGTGTATATTGATAAAGAGACAGTTGCTGTCTATTATAGAGTGAAGAGATTTGGTCTCTTATGTCTAATAGAATATCTAATAGACTGGATATATATCCTTATCCTCCAAAAGGACCAGAATAGGGCAGAATATCTTGGAGGCCATATCAGAGATATACTTCTTAGTCATATCAGTAGTTAAAACCATCTCAGCAGACCAGTCTGTCTAGCTATCTCAGAAACTGATATTTTTTCAGTATTTTGCAAAGTCACTTACTACTTATCAAGAAGTATATAAGGCCAGAAGAGTATGTATCTTCTTTTCACAGATGATATATTGTAGAATAAAATCATATAAACTGAGATATACCAATCATTAGATAAGAGTGGTAATATCTCAGTATTTTATCTTGTCTTTGGAAGAGGGGGGCTATAAGTTAGCAGTACCTTGAATGAGCTAAGTGATGATAGAGAGTTTTGAGAATTATATACTATTTACTATTAGTATTCAATACCTAATTACTATTCATACTATATAGAGTTATCATGTACTCATCTTATTTATAAATAACTAGACCAGATAATTAGTTTGTTATTTTAAAGATACTTATATAAAATTGATATATTGTTAATTATACTAATTAATATAGTGTTTATATACTAATTCATAATTCTTATATAGAAAATTCCAGATACTGGCCTAGATAAGACTATGAGCCAGTAATACCAGTATTATGATATCTAGAGATTACCACTGATCTGTTATACTAAGATATCTCAATGTATTGTCTATATTATTATTCTATTTACTGAAAATAGTATCTGATGAGAGAGAAGAATCAGAAGAGCTGTTACTATTTCTAGGAGTTCAGGCCACTAGCTTTGTCATTATCAGAATAGTATAATGAGAAGTAAATGGGTACATCAGTTCTTCTTTACCTTATATAAAATTTAGTTGATGAGAATCTAAGATGAGTTGGTATATATTCCAGTGGCCAGTTATAAATATAGAAAAGCATTAGTTTTTAGTATATTAAAGTCTATCCATTAGCTATAAAAGAGAGATATCTATATAGTTATCTGAGATATAAAAAAATCTACTTAGATAGAGCTCTATTAAAGGAGATTTGCTAATAGTCTAGATTAGAATAAATGTGACTTAAAAAATCTACTCTTATATTCTTCTTTCTGAGAAGATATTCTGTAAAAAGATAGATTCACTTTGCTATATAGATGTAATATATATTTGTAGTAATATTGTTTAAATAGTGGAGTGTATCTCTCTATTTATTGATAAATATCTATATTGTTATATTATCTATTCTAATGAGAACCATATGGTCCATTTAGTAATTACTGTTAATCTGAAGAGTAAAGAGGACTATCTTCAGTTTACAGTAATTGATAGAGAGATATTATTCTAGTGATATTTATATATCTGCTATCTAATATATTACTAAAGAGTTAATAACTATAAAAGTAGTAATTTTGAAGCTCTAGCCCAAGTTATTTGTATCTATATCAATAGTGACCTTAGGGACCTCAGTAAGGAGAAAGTAGTTATTTTATCTATTGAGTTTGAGAGACTATTATTAGAAGTTAACTAGAGATGATATCAATAAAGTCATTATACTATTTCAATCATTATTATTAAAAATAAGAAAAGCTTAAATATCCTGAATAAGAGTCCAAACTTAAAAATAGATAGGGAAAATAGCTTATATTATTAAATTATATAGTTCTATTAGAGAGATCATCTTGTGAATAAGAATGGCAGATATAGTCATCTAGCAAAATAGAGATATAGTTTTCTTATAAATCTTGTAGATCTTGTCTATTGGTAGGTATAGTTCTATCTTAACAGTATCAATCTAAAAGCCCAGAAAGGTCTGTTGCTATTGGGGTTCTTATATATATTTAGTAGAGTATACTAAGAAATTCAGTATCCTCAGATTTTTATAAATAATCTTATTATAAAGAAGAGCTTCATCTCTGAATAAGGCTAAGAGATAGATATCATCAATATAGTAAGTAAGATAAATATTATATATTTATAAAGACTCTAAAATAGTAGCTATTATCTTTGTCCAGATTTAGAATATTAAGGATAGGCTAAATAGTATTATCCAGAACTTCCAGTTGATCTCCTTCTATTAAAAAGTAAGAAATTATTAGTTGTCAGAGTGAAGAGAGATATAGAGATAGAAATTCTTAATATTGATTTTAATAAAGTAGTTATCTGGTCAAACTATAAAGTATATTATCTGAATATCTTCTATTTTGAAGTATAATTACTGTACAAACTAATTCAGAGAATATATATCAAGGCAAGTATAGTATTTGTCAACTTGGAGAATCATAAAGATATTAGAAAAAAAGAGTTCTTTCTAAGGATTAGTTTTGTAGATAACATTCTTATCTTGAAATTTATTAATAGTAATAGCTATTAGAACTTACTCCATTACAGATATACCCTTCTTATATATAAGAATATCATAGTTAAATTTTAGAGAAGTTGGAAGATTTATCTATTTGATTTATATCTTACTATAGACTGTTGATGATCTAATAGTTAATATTCAGAGTCTCTTAGATAGTTTTGAAAACTTGAGTCAGATGTGCTCTCATCTTAAAGATAATATATAGTATCTTTAAGATGATAGAGTAGTAGATCAGTTTGTCCTTCAGAGGTGAGTAGAAGATATTAATGTACTTGGCTCTGGGAGTCAATTCTGGAATCTATCTCAGCTGTTCATACTTAGAATATAGTTCCAGAAACTCTGTTGAGAGTTACAGAAGTTAGGACAGTAATTATTCTATAATCTGTTTCTCTGACTATGTTCTTTAGAGAAGGATATATCACAGTTAAGATATATATTAGCTCAGATAAGTATCTTGAAGACTTCTTTAATAGTGAGTCAGTTTTTTTAGTATTTAGAATTATTATAAAATCAGCAAATAAAATCAGTACTGAAGAGTTCACTATCATACTTGAAGCTAGAGACAATAGTCTTACATATAGATTAGAGGACTGATGACCATCCAGTAGCCTTGGCAAGCTCTATATATCAACAGATTCAAATATACTCAGCTTTGTAGAATCTGATCCAGAGAGAGTCTTGTAACTTTTTTTACTAAAGAAGAAATTAGAATATCATAAACCAGTCTATAATAATAGACATCAGCCCCATCAGTACATAGTTTGAGAGCTTGAAGAATGATAGTATCAGAGAGTGTTATAGAGAGCTTGTTGGGTGTCAGTAAGAAGTCTGCTTCTTTAGCAGATTGACTAAAATTATCAGCAAATGCTTCATCAATAGAAGGGGTGCAAAACATACCCCCTTTAGGCTCAGGGTTCTGATGGATGAGTTTCTTAAAACTAGAGGGAGTGAGGTGTACTTCAATGCATTCGTGGGAGATGATATTAGTGAACATAAGTGAGATGTGATATCATCCAATGGCCCTTGGTGAGGAATTCATCATTGCTGCTGTTGATGTCAGCGGCATCATCACCATAGAGGTCCATTTCATCGGGCATCTCATTGAGTCCAGAAACTGGAGGGGGGCCTCATTTGGGGCGTCATAATAAGAGTGTGTCAATGACACGTTGTTGTTCACATTTGGTCACGACCGCTGGATCCGGCGGAGCAGGGCAGAGGCTGATCGCGACAGCCTCGGTGACCTGTCGAAGGAATTCAGCCATTCGGCCAGGGCGGCGTGTTCTTGTTGATGTTGTTGGAGTTGTTCATTGTTCATATATGGTTTCTTTGGGTCGAAAGGAAAAAGATGAACTGCTAAGCTTTCAAAACGGCTAAGGACTGACTCCACAGGAGATGAGACGCTCTTTTATTTCAATGTTTTACAATGCAAATGCAAAAGGAATGTCTCATACATAGGTCTTAGACATAGGAATTTATGCATATAACTATGCCTTACGCCTAAGACTGAGACAAAATAAAGCACGCCAATGCCTTAGGAACGGCATAAACCAACTCTGAAATGGTCCGGAACAAAGCGATGCTTAGTCAAGTTGTATGAGTGCATATGTGAGATAGCGGCAGCGTTGGAGACAGAGGAGACGGTGTTCAGTCATATACCCGTAGTCCTCCAATGTACAGCCATTCGAGCTCTTGTGTGAGCATGTACGAGGAGAAGGAGAGTTAAGTAATTCTCTGTAGCCGTGTCTGTGTTCACATGGAGGGCTATTAAGTGCGAATGGCGGCGCATATATATATTTTTAGAATATGAACGGACCAAATAAATGGAGTATAAACTTCCAAATGATTAACAAAAATTCAAACACAACTGCTGCGAATGCCAAGACCCAAGACACAACCACTGCGAACAGACAGAGTGATTTCCGTGGAGCAGGTGGGTTCTCAGTGAGGTGCAGGAGCTCTCGGTCAATTCGGATCTTGGCAGAAATTCATGGAATGGTCTTGTCTAGTCAGTCCCGTTCGGCAAATTCGGCAGTTCGTCATTGCAACAGGGTGTACAGATGCCGTGTTCGCGGCAGGGTGACCTTGTGGTGGTTCTGGGGAGAATGATTACTTAAGTTTGTCGTTACAGCAGGGTGTAGAGTGGGGGCTTGGAAGGCAATCTCAGTGAAGTGTGGCGCAGTGCGAGGGCACGTGCGAAAAGTAAAATCCGAGTCTTCTTTTTTTTTTTATTATTGTGGAATCTCACAAAAGGGATGTCGCGTGCGTGCATCAATACCAGGGATATCTGAGCCCAATTTGCACATCACTAGATACCAGATACACCGCAGAGCAGATACACCCAGAGCAGATGTCAGAAAAATCTTCGTGATGATTGTTGCAAAACAAATCTGGTGGCAAGTCCATGATCTCCGGATCAGTGTCGCGATGCGACTCCTTTAATCGAGCAGTGACGGTCGAGAGTCGAGGCTGATCAAGGTCCCCTTGAAAAAGAAATGGCTAAGGGCGCAAAGGAAAACTGTTAACACTGAGTTATTGATAGGAAATATGAGCGGCAGTATCGAATTTCAGTCATACAAGATGACAATTCTTTGGAACCGGGCGGCCATAAGTAGGCTCCTCACTGTTCAAAAAAATTATCAGATTGGACATTTTCTAATAATACTAGGGTAATTGCCATTTCTCGGGCCTACAAGTTACCTAGCTCCACACCAGTTGAGCCAGTTTCAATAAAAGAAGCCTTGAGGTTGTTGGAACATCTGGGTCCAATATCGCGAAAATATAGCCGCAAAGGAAGTATCATTCTGTCTTTGTAAGATTGAAAGTCGAGAGCATCAGACCGCGCGCATACCATCGCCATATTTGGAAACCTGGTAGGGATGTGCAGGTAAGTAAACGCGAACCAGAATATACAAAGAACGCAAAAATTACGAGCCAAGCCACCGACTCTTTTAAAGTGGTATGCGTTAACTGTGTGCACGAACTATATTCAATCGGGGCTAGTGACCGAAAGGCCGTGTGAAATCTGGTAAACAGAAAGGGAAATCAGGTATTCCGATACAGTTACACCGAACACCGTGTCCAGGTTCCGCATCGGCATTGATAGTTTACACAGCATAATTATTTGTTTTTCACTAAGTTGGAAAACGGTGGACTTTCCTGCTATTGTGTTGGTCACGCATGCCCAACCGATTTGGAAGGACCATAAAACAAAAACTTTCATGGGATCACTGCCATCCAGTAGAACGGCAACTTTCGTTTGGTGAACAACGCCAGTTGGCATGAGTCCATTTTGCGAGTCGGCACAGTGATTTGGAGGCATTCTCAGTAAATCCGAACATTCGAAACCTCGTACGACATAAATTATGACGCATAATCTCCTATAGTTTAAGCGACCGTCTGGCCAAATCAACATATCGGGCAAGAAGCGAGTCGCTAAAATTCAGAATTTGCAGATAAAACCCTGAATCAGAAAAACAATGCCATTTCGAACTCTGGCCCGGTGTTCAACGCGATGCCTAATATCCTCAAAATCTCAATACCTTCCCGCCGCCGATCGAATCACCATGACAACGATGGCACGTCTCGCAAAAGCTTCACCGCTACCCTCCGAAAGTTTACATTACGCAGGACTAGCGAAATTGACCGAGGTGCCACTCTCACTTCAACCTCGCCTGCTACGACTCCGGTGATAAACGATGGCACGTCTCGCAAAATTCTCGCCGCTATCCGCCGAAGGCTTAGGTTACGCAGGACTAGCGGAAATGACCGAGATGACACCCTCACTTCAACCTTGCCTGCTACCACTCTGGTGATAACCGACACCGCTGTGATGGTCACGAACACCAACCATCTCGAGGAAGTGGAGGAACCAGTCTCCGATCAGAGGCTGGACGAATGGGGACCATTACTTGCAAAGAAGTTGGATGAATGCGAGTTATTAGTAGCAGGCAACACAAAGAAGCTGGACAAAATCGAATTATTAGTAGCAGGCAACACGGACAAAATCGAATTATCTTTAACAAGCTTCACAAAGAAGCTGGACGAATGCATGTTATTATTAACAAACCACATAAAGACGCCGGATGAGTTCGCTCAGAGGTTGGACAATTATAGTCAGGAGTGGGACAGTAGTCACAAAAAGAAGCCGGACGAGTTAGAGAACCCGCGACTCGAGAAATCTATCGTTTCAGAAAAAACAATGCCGGCAAAAATAGGGGAAGTGAATGACTCTGTCGTTCAGGTGGAAACCGGAGGCGATGCTTCCCCGATCGCAGCTACCTCTATTTCTCCTCAGCTGGATTTGTTTGTGAAGGGGAACGAAGATACTGCGAGCGAGAAGGTAGAAGCAAGCGTTAACAGATCGGATTCGACCTCGAACAATTTCGCACCGTCTAATTCGAGAAACGAGATGCGGAAGAGGAAGACGAGCCAGGAGGCAGAAGAGCGCGATACAAGGCAGAATAAATTGAGCAAGGCTACCTCAAAAACCGATGCTGAATCAACATCTATTCAGTCGCCAAACTCGGAGAAAGAGGTGCATGCCGGGAAGATGGGGGATTTGAGCCAGAAGGCGGGAGGGCATAACAACAAGGAGAAGTCGGTACCGAGTGTGGCCACCTCGAGCAACATTGCCGAATCATTTCTTCAGCCACCTAATTTACGTAACAATGAGCGCTCTTCTGTGTTGATGGAAGAGAGGGAGGGTTCGAGCCAAGAGACGAAAGCTTATGGTAACGAGAAGTTACCGAGCGATAATGATGCAGAATTACGACTTCCTGAATTCTCCTCCGATAACCGCAGCCTGTCGGACGGGAGTAAGTTGGCAGGAAAATCCGTCACACCGTACCCAAATAGTACTGCTGTCAATCATACAATTCCGACTCCCGCTTCGCAACAATACTTCGACATTCCCTCCTCTCAAGCACCACATTCAACACACACCTCGGGAACAGAATATGAACAACGAGAAATACCGCCGAGCCTTGTTGAGTATGTTAATGGATTACCTACATCAGATCGCTGGAGTAATGCGTCTCATCAATTTCCCGGGAGTATCGGCAAACTTGGCCTTAGAAATCAACCGCAGGCACAGATTCTGGAGAAATCGACCAAAGTCGAGAGAAAACCACTTGGGTTACGTAATCTCGGGAATACTTGTTGGGTAAATTCTGCAGTGCAGTTATTGCAACCTCTAGTAAAACTCGCGTATCCAGATCACGTACAAGCCTCAATCGGCGACCCTGTTTTGAAGCTGCTTTATTCTGGAGGACGAGGCGTTGGGTATGAGACGGTAGGCTTCATTTTCTTTCGTGTGACTGTCATAATTTCGGGTTACGCACAATAAGAATTTAATGTATATATTTGAACATAGCTCCTGCGAAGTCTCCTCAACGAGAGGCCGAAAATCGACATTTTCGAAGATTGCCAACTGGGTGAACAAAATGATGCCTCTGTAAGTCGTTGGATTTGTTATACAGGTTATTTTCACAAAATGAGTTTCTATATCTAATAAATTCATTTTCGCATATAAAAAGGCATTGGTTGTTGCCATGCTCACACATTTTCGAGATCAAGCGTCGTATAAGGAATGCTCGGATTTCTTGGCATTGTTGACCTTCCAATGCGAATGGAAAACAACATGTCGACATTGCCCCTTCATGAACACCCAGGTGATGTATATGCCACAATGATCATCATTCACTGGGATTCAAAGTCTAACATTTTCAATTCTACATATATCACAAATGACTTTATCAACAGAATCTGAGCCTCGACTTCATCACAATTCCCAAAATGTACAAGGATCAATCCCCGTTTCAGACCTGGGACAGCGGATTTCCGGGTGTTTGCAAAGGGTGTCGGCGAGAAGCTTGTTTGAAACCCAGCATGCTTGATCAGCCTCCATTTGTGGCTTTCCGAATCCAGCAAGTGTCAGGCTTGCCCAAGAAGGCACGAACATTTGATACGTCGGTGGCCAGGTATGGACTGTTTTGTACTTGTGTACATATTTATTATGGGTGTACACTTTAACAAACTAACAAGTCATGTCAATATAAATTACAGTTACGAGCTTATTGGTTTCACCGATCATTATGGCTCACAATATGGGGGACACTATGTGGCCAAGATGAAGTTCGGAAGTAATGTTTGGTACGAGTGCAGTGACCAGACAATTAGACCCATGACTACCAATATTTCCGATTCAACCAGGATCGGAATGATGCTGTATAGAAATAAGTCATATCAATTGTAATATAAATATGGTCCGAGATATGTTGAAATAAACAATTATGATTCACAATACAATGTGTGTTTATTGACCGTTGGCCAGTAAGAATAAATCAGAAATTTATTGTGCCATAAAATATACAACGAGGCTTCAGTCAATTACACCACACCGTTCCATGTACAAGAGGATGGAATATTAATAGGAAAGAGAGGCCATATCTGGATCATTGCTTGGGACAAACCTCATCTCGGAGGTAGGTGATGTATCAGCGATCACTTTCCTCTCCACCGGGAACCAAAAAAACGATATCGTACGTAGTGCCTCCCTCCAAGCCAAAAGTTCTCAACGTCAATTCTTTGCTCAAAACCTCATTCGTAATTTTTTTGATTGTGAAATTGGGAGCCCCCGAATTAAATTCCAACTTGCTTTCACGATTGCCGTTGACGGAGTTTCTTCTAATGGCATCCACAACCAGGTTCAGTGACGTATCGATGGGGTAGGGCCCGAACGGGATGTCATGCATACCGCCGTCGAGAAAGGCGATGGATGATTGGCTAATTTGATTCATTTACGTCTATGCATGGTATGTAGCTATTAGATTTTGAGGAAATGCATTTTAAAGAAAAAGCAACTCGCGGGAAAAATGATATCTTTTCTAGGTGGTTTAACTTACAGTATAAAGGTGCTCACGGAAAATGTTGTCCTCCCTTGACTTTTTAGAACTACTATATATCGACAGACCACGGAATTCTGGTCCTCTTATTTGACCGGTTTCGGTGAAATTTTCCCATCACCTTACTCTAAATATCTAAATACCGGTTCATGCTGCGGTTCATGCTGTGTTTCATGCTTCGGGGTCATGCTGTGTGTTTTCATGCCGCGGTTCATGCCGTCATGCTGTACATTGTGATACAATGATTTATTTGCTTATTTGCTTATTTGTTCAACAAATAGGAAAGTGGAGTCAGTACTATAAGGAATCTCGCATCTTAGCCTCTTTGGGCAATGTGCAAACAAAACATGGTTTACTGCGCTTTGCTTCGATATGATATCATTTATTCCTAAGTGATTAAAAAGTGACTTCGATGTATTATAACACTAATAACCAAGTTCCATTTAATTGTGAATCCCCCACTTCTGCTGTCAATCATCAATCATGGACGCCAAGATGGTGGTAAATTATAGGTACCTAATATTTTGCAGTTTTCATTGCCTAATAATTTACCGAACTATTATTCCTTTCTGTATCGTGCAGAGCGTGAATTACAAGTATGAAATTCCCGTACACCATAAATTCCCCTCGTGCAGTGCATGACTAAGACGCGAGTGAGGGGCAAAAATGTCGCTGTGTCAAGTGTCCTCGACCCAACTGCGGCCACGACTTTTGCGAAAGCTGATTTTCTTAAGGTGAGTGTATGAATTATCATGGCATCGATGGACATGCGGTTTTTTTCTTACCCTTTGTTCCGTTTTCAGTTTTTAGGTTTTTTTTTTTTTTTTTTTTTTTCTGGTATTGCCCGAAACACAGATGTCAAACTTCAGATATCCTTGCCCGAGAGGAACAATAGTATGTATTGTCTTTTCTACATGATTCCTGAGGGGTAAATGGCAACTTGGGCGCCTTGATGTTTTTATATTGAAGTTGTTACTCGAACTCCTTTTGCTCAATTTTTGCCCAGCTCATCCTAACGTTTTTCGCATACTTCTCACGCATAGGGCACGTGCTACGTTGCATCGAAACAACAATTGGCATATATGCGGATTGCTACCACGAAGCGGCGGTCCGACTCGGAGAAACGGTGAAAGATGGAAGAGGCGAGAAGGAGCAGGAAGAAGCGGCAATGTGAGAATCGGCGCCAAAGTGGTTGGGGAAAGAATTAGGTTATATGGGCGAGGGATTGCTTGCTGTGTAAAACATAATAAATACAAGGTTAGTGAAAACATTAAAAGAAAAGTGGTATGAAATACCCAACATATTATAGAGACTGGAAGACCAGATTTAACTAGTAAATAATGAGAAACCGAAGCAGCTTCCAACCTGCCTCTCTGCCAAAATTTCCTACCAATACTCCCTCTGCCGAGAATACACCTCATGGCCGCTATACGCAAACTGCCAAATCTCAGTAATGGCCTCAGTGGTTCTGCGGAAGTTTTATTATATGATGTGGCTTGCTTCACGTGCTCACCACGTGGCACACACGTGGCACGAACCTCCTCCTCGCCAATCCTCTTTTCGCACCCCGAATATGGGGCCCACGATTTCATACCCGCCTTGACCACTACACGTATCGCTGGCCCGGAGGCTTCGCGCTGGCACTAGCCGAGAGCGAGGATACCGTGTTCGCGAGAGGCCTCTTCATGTAAATATGTTCAACATCTATCTATTGGTCGACTTTAACTTTGGCAGTGTTTTTTTTATATTTTATTTCATTATTTTTGATAAGAGTTACAGTAAAAGGTAATCTTTACAATTTTTTTTTAAAAAAAAAAAAAAAAAAAAAAAAATCGTGAATACTTGGTGATCAGTAGTATCTCGTGGGTAGGACATTTCTCATGGAGGGGCGTTCAGGATCGTAGGATCATAGAATTTATTAAACATTTCTGCAAAACGGCGCTCCAAAAAGAATCGCGCCAAAAACACCAGTTTAGTCACGTGATAACCGCAAACAAAAGGCACACGAGACTCTTCTCTCCTTCCATCGGCCATCCTCACTAATCTATTCTGAACGAACGACCATTTGAAGTTATTACAATTCTTTTTCCTTCTTTCCGTTCCATGCCCACCATCCTCAACTTCGTGCACTTTAACGACCATCTCACAGAAAAAGGGGGGACTGCTCGCTTCGCCACCATCTCAACGAGGAATGGCCAGACGAGGACCACTGTTTAGCACGAGCATCGAGGGCTCCATTACGAGGGGACACAAGTACTTATTTCTTCTCTTATTTCGACCCAATTGTCGTCGATTCGGCTGGTACATGCCCACCAACATTTTATGCTTCACCCTATAGGATCCCGATCATGAACCAGCTCCATATAGCAACCTCCTAGTGGGCAACCTTGACCTCGACTTTGGCGAGCCCAACTTGCAGAAGCTGGTCAACGAAACAAAATCCCCCTGGCCGCTTTCCAATGTCTTGGACGAGCCCAGGGGCAAGTCGCCTGAGGCTAGGCTAGTTCCTTGTGCTCAAGAGGAAGAACAGCGGCATCAAGTCGGCGTCATTGAACTTACTGAGAAGTAGGTTCAGGGATGAAGGCGAAGGGGGGTTTTGTTATGTGAATAATATAGAGATCATGAATAACGTGACCCACATCTCCTCTTCAGGAAATGAGTCGTGATGATCCCCCAGTTTCCCGCCCAACCTCAAGTATCACTCCGCATCATACGGCGCGCGGACGCTACTCGACCCGTCTGGCAGAACGACCTGATCTTCGCGCAGGAGCGGTGGAGAAGGTGTATCTCGTACATGGCGGGTTGAATGCCGTCGTGCATGGTTGTTGTGCATACATCTCATCATATTCATCTCCCCTCCCCCCC
>RBNI01002614.1:0-17996 GCA_003990745.1 Jimgerdemannia flammicorona | reverse complement strand
TCACTCCAGAGAGTCACTAACTCTCTTGTGACCCCAACCCCCCCCCTACTCTTCTTGTAAATATATTCCACAAACCTCCTATAGTTTCTCTCTCTAGGCCTCTACCTCTGCCACCAACCATTCAGAATGACCAGCAACAATCACTTCTATTATACAACTCATGCCCTCCTGTCCAATATTAAGACACTCTTTGTACTCCAGAACACTTCCTTCTATCAAATGTTCTGACCAGTAGTTCAGCATCATGTTGCACCATAGTAGCCTCCACTATACCACCCAAAATATGGAGGGAAATTATCTTGCCACCTTTTTGCACCAAGGCCAGATACTATTCTAGTCCTACTCCTTACCAATTCCTATCCTCTGCCATACCTCTGGCCACAGATCCCTCCTATACTCCCACAGATCCTCTATGCCAGCTTTCAGCTGAAAATCATCCACCAGGGTGCCTCCTAACAGTAAGCAGTTCTATCTCCACATCATAGCCCATTTCTCCTCCCCCTTATTACTTTTTTACTAGAGGCCAATATAGTGAGCACTATCTATCACTTCTTACCAGAATCTTCAATAGTATATTTTTCTACTCTCTTCTAGAGCTACCAGAGTGAGTAAGTCACCAGTCATGCCCTGGGGGGAGCACTGAGCCTCCAACACCTGCTGCATAAGGGATACTTACTCTTATTTCTGTAATTTGCTTACATGCTTCAGCCACTATTCCCTCAAGCAGTATAGGCACTTGGTGAAGTCCACCAGGCCCAGCCATCCTCTGTCTACTGGTATCATCAATATCAATCTAGCTTCTCTGCCCTGCCCAGATCCATGACCTTGCCATCTTTATCAGCCTCTTGACCACTCATACTGAGAAGTCTAAGTAATACCTCAAATATCACAGCTTAGGCAGCCAATACACATTCAGCACTATTACTCTCTTTGTCAGAGAGATAAAACAGCCTCTTCACCTCAAGAGAACATTTCTCCATGTAAGTAGCCTCTGCTTCCACCAACCATAAGACAGCGGGGAACTATATATTGAAAAATAAATCCCCAGATAGCAGACTGCTTCTCCAGCTGAGACCACTATTCTGATCATGTCACTGCTAACTATTCCTCTACCTAGGATCAGAGTCTCACACTTATACTAATTGGGTCTAGCACCCAAGTACCCCTCATACCATTCTACTGTATTCTTCAGTACTGCAATATTCTCTATAGAGCTCAGCCCTACAACTATATCATCAGCAAAGGCTCCAACCTTCCAGTCCACTCCCAAAATGTTCAAACTCCCAACTCTCTGCCAAATCCTATCCAACAGGGGCTCCAATGAGAGGGTATAGAAGATCAGTAACAGTGGGTCTCCTTATAGCACTCCTCTGCCCAGAGGAAAGGACTCCACCCTATACCTATTTATTATAATAGCTGCCTGGCTCCTCTCCAATAGACAAATCAACAATCTCCTAAACCCTAGTAGAACTTTCATCCACTTCAATACCCCCTCTAGCCATATATACTGAACTCTGTCATAAGCCTTCTCTTGGTCCAGAAAAACAAGGCAGCCATTGACCCCAGCTGCTCAAGTACTCTCAATAATACTGTAGACCCATACTGTCTTATTACAGATTAAATGACCTCTGACAAAGCCTCTCTGTTTAGCCCCCAACATCTGCTGAGCTACTCCTTATAGCCTGGTCACCAAAATCTTCATCCCCAGCTTGAGATCTATATCCAAGAGCATAATTAGCCTCCAGTTCTCCCAATCCTCCCTTCTTCCTTTATTCTTATATAACAGTGCTACAAGCCCCAGACACTGTCCCCCAATCCAGGTCCACAAGCCTATAACCTCCTTATACATCTACACTATCTCCTCCAGTATAACCTCAACTCTCACCATCTTTTTCCAGAAATCCCAGGACAACCCATCCTCTCTTAGAGCTGTCCCCAAACTCATTGTCACTAAAATCCAACATACTTTCTCTCCTTGCACTGGGACTCCAAGTTCACCTAGATCTGTAGCCAGATCTGGGTGCCAATCTTCCAACTGCCATTCAATGCCAGTTGCATCTTCACCCCCCTCTTCCTCACTCTACAGTTGCTCTCAGTGAGACCATGGTATGTCTAAGATCTCTGGTATCCCAACCACCATTTCTCCTATCTCATCCAATACTCCTTCCCACCACTGTCTTGTCCTCTTAGTCTATAGTAACTGCAATAAGAACTTTGTGGGCTGCTCTCCCTCCTCCAGACCCTACCACCATAGCCTTGTCACTAACCTCTTCATCTTCAGTTCCTCCTTCTGCCTAAGCAGTCTCTTCAGTTCTTCCACCTCTTACTGGATAATGTGAATCCTCCAATATTCTTTCTTATAGTCAGCCAAAGACCTGGTCCACCTCCCCAGTAGTTGTTCTAACCTCCTTGAAGTCCACTGAACTTGATATCTCTGCTGAGTGCCCCTCCTTCTCTCTGCCTTGCCCCAGTACTGCTGAGCATCAGATTTTAACTACTACTAATGATCCCTGATCACTAACCCCTGTACCCTCCAGTCAATAATCCTAGTGCTAATCTCTATCACCCATTCTTCCCACAGGGCTGGGTCTCCCAGCAGTGAGGTATTCAGGCACCAATGTCCAGGTTCCTCTTTTCTACTCCCAAATCTCTCCCCACCTAGCAATCCCAAGTGGTCTGACCAAGGGCACCAGACTATCTCAATCTCACTCCAGACATCTGCACCCCAAAACTCAGCTGTTAGCACCCAGTCTATCCTTGACCCCAGTCCTGCTATCCAGTAAGTATAGACCCTACATTCTACTCATCCAAGGTGCCAGGCATCTACTAAAGAACTCAGTCTCTTGATATTCTCCCAATCTTCCATCCCTCTACTCCTGCCTATCATCCCTCTCTCTCTATTGATCCTGTCCACTCTACTATCACATATCATATTGAAATTGTCCCCCAGATAGTCAATCCCTACAGCTGCCAAAACACCTGCCTCTCACAATCTCTGGATCCAATCCACCTGTTCCCTCCTCTCCACTGGGCAATAGCATAATCCAACCATCAGGGGACTCCAGCCCAGTCTCATCCATACTCCCCATTTCAATCAGCTCTCCCAATGTCCAATGTCCCCAATGTCTCCCTCCTCTTTCCTAACCAGAATGCTCACCTGACCTTGCCATACTGCTGTACCTCCCCATTCTCTCATCCAGTCAAGTAAGTCTAAGTCTGCATCATAACTCATGTTCTGCAATAAGAAAAGATCTGCATCCAGCCCCTTCACCAACTAAAGATATTCTGATACCTCATCATACCTCTCAGTCTATTGATATTTAAAGAGAAGATTCTAATTATATTGTTCATATTGAATAATGATTTTTTTTTTGAGAGAAAGTGCCTACCCTACAATTCCATGCTCATTCCATCACCTGTAAGATCCAAGTTCCTCTCTGCCACAAGCTTGTCTGCCTCCCCCTACTGAGCATTTGGTGCTACCAAGATCTTCTGACAATCTGCCCCATCCACAGCCTCTATCTCTGTCCAGTACTCCTTGCACACTACTTGCTACTTCTCCAGCCCCTTCCTCAGATCCCACATATAAGCAGTCTGATCATTTGCAATTACTCTAAGCACTACCTCCCTGTCATCATCTACTTGATAAGCCTCAGCCTCCAGCAATACTGCTATTATCTCATCATGAATTTTCCTTGGCATCTCCTTGCTATATAGAATTTCCCCCCAGTACCTCTCACTTAATACCTGAAAGTCCTCCTCAGCTGCCACATTCTCCAGCATTTTCCACAGCTACTTCTCCTCATCCACAGCCTCCTCAACTCTCTGGGCCACCCCCTCCACCCCCTCTGCCTGCCCTCTCTTGGTATTTCTTCTCACTGACTCATCTCAACCCTCCTCTAGCACATCCTGCAGTTCATCCTCACCAGCAGCCCCTCTCAGCACTCTATACTGAGGGTGCTCCCCCTTGACCATCTTTGCATCTTCTATGACTACACTCAACCCAGAGCCACCTCCTGCTCCCTGGGTCACCTCTGGGACCACCCCCTTCTCTTTTGCCCATATACTCACTTGTAATCCAGTATCTTTAGTAGCAGTCCCCCCAGCTGTCCCCACTCCCAACTTCGCCAACAACTCCTTCTAAATCTGCCTCCCCTGTACTCAATTTCAGGCTTCTGATCCAGCTGCACCTTCTTGCCATTGATGATCTCTACAACCATCTTGACCTCATACTTCTTTCAGACCAATCTCCTCCTCTTCACTGCTCTGACCAGGTCCTCTAATGCCTCCAGCAAGTCCTTTTCTTCCTTCAGTATCTCCTTCACTTGTGAAACCTTGCACTCCATAGGTCTCCACTTAAGAAATATTGACCAGTCCCTTGTCTTCCCCATCTTCTCCTTATCCACTAGCCACATCCTGATATCCACATCTTCAGGTCAGAATTCAGTACCCTCCTAGACTCTAAACCCAACATCCACAATCTCCCCATACTGCTTGACTACCTCCAAAATCAACCCCTTGGCCATTTTATTTGACACCATAGACATATCCTGTACCATCAATTGCACAACTCAGAGATCCTAGTACAAGCACCAGACCATGGGAATCACCACCCCCCCTCACTACTACTCTCTTCTCTTTTGCCTCCAACAGCATCTCCTACTTCTCAAAGCTGACCTCCACCCCTTCCAGTCTCTTCAGAAACTTAACTGAAGCAGCCCCCTTTACCTCCTGGGCCAGAAGCCTTAGAATTATTCTTGCTATTACTGCTAAGCCTCAGAAGCACAATCTGATAGTGAATTTGGACCTCAATTTCTTGAGTAACAGAGCTGCTGCCAGTTCTGTCAAACTATCTGCCAGATCTCTGGGCCTTGTGCCTGCCCCCTGTCTAGATCTACTATCAACTATCATATCTGGATTTTTTTTCAGATTAGCAGTCTCCTGACTATCAGTAGTTCCACTCTTCCTAGCCACTACTCCCCCAGCCCTGCTGCCCTCACCTCTATGGACTACTCCCTCAGAACCTATAGCCCTCTCTATCATCTTGCACTTCTTCAGTCAGCCCTCCAGTCCAGTTGTCACCATCAGTTAACCTCTCTTTACCTTGTCTATGAAGCTCATCCTTCCAGTCCTCTGCCCTCCAATACTGCCCCCTCCCCTTCTATATCCTCCCACCAGCAAGCCCCTCATGCTTCCCCCCAAACCATAGCTTCTCTCCATATGCTGCCAGTTGAACATACTAGGGCTATCCTGCCCAGCATATACCTCAGAATGCTCAACAGTTACTATGTTGCTAGTATCTTTTTTCTAAAAATGATGTCTTGAGAGTTGCTTGAAGTTTGTATAATCTGAATATTATCAGAGAAAGGTATGTTATAGTCCTGGAAGTATACTATTGTTATACTGAGTTCTTTTTTTTTTTTTTTTTTTTTTTTTTTTTTTTATAGTTACTTAGACTTCCACTTTATTACCAAATATCATCCAATCTATATTATATTAATACAAAGGTATGGACATACCCTTCACCTAATCTCATATGGATCCTCCTCCCCCCCACTCTCCCCACTCCTCCAGAGTACCACCAACCCCTCTGCAATCCCACCCCTCTCCCTACTCTTCTTGCAAATATATTCCATCAGCCTCTTATGGGTTCCCCCTCCAGGTCCCCACCCCCTCTACCAACTATTCAGGATGTCCAGTAGTAACCATTCCCATTATACCACCTGTATCCCAACTACTACATATTGACCATCTCTCAAATATATAGAGCCAAGGTCTGGCAAGCCTCACTCAAATGACCAGAGCCCACCCAAAAGTCAACCACTCATCCACAACTCCCCCTACCAGCCTATACCAGAGAGCACCCTACCTCCCACCCAATCCCAGCCAGTCCTCAATGGCTCTCTAGAAATCTCCCAAAACTTCACACTTCCCCAGTCAATGCTTAGGAGTCTGCACTATGCCCCCTATTTGTCCAATATCTAGATATTCCTCACACTCCAGAGCACCCCCTTCTATCAAGTATCCTGACCAGTAATTCAGCATAATATTATACCTCAGAAACCACTACCATATCACCCAGAACTTTGGAGGGAGCCATCTCAACATCTGCTTGCACCAAGATTAGATGTCATTCCAGTCCCACTTTTTACTAATCCCTACCCCCTGCCAGGTCTCTAGCCACAAATCCCTCCCATGCTCTCATAGACATTCAATGCTATCTTCCAGCTGAAAATCATCCACTGATGTATCTCCAAATAGTAGGCAGTCCTATCTCTACATCTGTGGTCTCCATTCCTCCTCCCTCTCATCATCTCTCTACCAGAGACCAATGCAGTGGGCATCATCCACCACTCTCTACTAGAAACCTCTATATTGTATCTTCCTACTCTCTTTAAGAGCCACCAGAGAGAGCAGGTCACTAGTCATGTCTCAGAGAGAGCAGTAAGCCTCCCATAAGAGGTACTCACTCTCGACCCCTCAATTCACTTACATGCTTCAGCCACTATGCCCTCAAACAGTGTCATCATTTGATGAAGTCCACTAGGCCCAGCCCACCTCAGTCCAATAACAATATTGATATCTTCCAGCTAATCTGACTCTGCTGCTCTGCCCAGATCCAAGACCTGGCCATCTTTGTCAGTCTCCTGACCACCCATACTGGAAAGTCCAAGTAATACTCCAGACACCACAGCTTCAGCAGCCAGTACACATTCAGCACTATCACTCTCTCTGCTAGAGAGATATACTGACCTCTCCACCTCAAGAGAATATTTCTTTATGCTAGTAGCCACTGCTTCCATCAACTACAAGATAGTAGAGAATCATATATTGAAAAATAAATACCCAAGTAGTGGACTACTTCACCTGCTGATACCACCATTTCAATCACATCACCACCAACTATTCCTCTATCTAAGACCAGAGCCTCACACTTATATCAGTTGAGCCTAGTATCTGAACACCCCTCATACTATTCCACTATACTCTTCAGCACTGCCACATCCTCCATAGAGTCCAGCCTGACCACTATGTCATCAGTAAAGGCCATAATCTTCCAGTTCACTTCCAAAATGTCCAAACTCCCAACTCTACACCATATCTTATCCAACAAGAGCTCCAATGAGAGGGTATAGAGAATCAGCAACAATGAATCTCCTTGTAGCACTCTTCTACCCAGGGGGGAAGACTCTTCCCTGTATACATTTACTGTAATAGCTGCCTGACTCTCCTCCAAAAGATCAATCAATGATCTCCTAAACCTCAGTGGGACTTCTATTTATTTCAATACCCCCTTCAGCCATATATATAAAACTTTATCATAAGCATTCTCTTGATCCAGAAAGACTAGTTGACTATCAACACCAGCTGCTCGAGATCTCTCAATAACACCATGAACCCACACTGTCCTATCTCAAATCAAACAACTACTGAAAAAGCCCCTCTACTCAGCCCCAAGTATCTGCTGAGCTACTCCTTGCAGCCTGGCCACCAAAATCTTTGTCACCAACTTGTAATCTATATCCAGAAGTATTATCAGCTATCAGTTCTTCCAGTCCTCCCATCTCTTCTTGTTCTTATACAACAGAGCTACAAGCCCCAGGCACTGACTCCCAATCCAGATCTCTGAGCTAATGACTTCATTATTCATCTACACTATCTCCTCCAGCACAACCTCAACTTCAGCCATCTTCTTCCAAAAATTCCAAGGTAATCCATCCTCTCTAAGAGCTGTCTCTATACTCATTGTTGCTAAGACCCAACACATCTCCTCTCCTTTCATTAGGACTTTAAGTTTACTCAGACCTATAGCTTGATCTGAGTACCAATCTTCCAACTACTGTTCAATACTTAGAGCATCTTCACTATTCTCCTCCTCACTCCACAGCTGCCCTCAGTAAGACCACAGTAGGCCCAGGATCTCTGGTATCCCAGTCACTATATTCTCTGCCTCATCTAATACTCCTTCCCACTGCTGCCTTATCCTCCTTACCTATAGCAGCCTTGACAGAAATTTAGTAGACCTCTCACTCTCCTCCAAACCCTACTACTTTAGCTAAGCCACTAACCCCTTTATCTATAATTCCTCCTTTTGTCTAAGTAGCTCCTTCAGTTTGGCTACCTCTCACTGAATTCTTTAAATCCTCCAGTCCCCTTTCTTGTAGTCTGTCAAAGACCCCATCTATCTCTCTAGCAGTTTCTCCAACCTCAGTGAAGCCCACCTAATATGCCACTTCTACTGGGCTCCTCTCTCTCTCCCAGCCTCACCCCAGTACTTCTGAGTATCAGATTTCAACCACCACTAATGATTCCCAATCTCCAACCCCTGTGCCCTTTAGCTAACAATCCTAGGGCTAACCTCTACCACTCATTCATCCCACAAGGCACTATCCCCCAGTAGTGAGATATTCAAATACCAATGTCCAGGCCCATCTCCACTACCCCCAAACCTCCCTCTCCCCAGTAAGCCCCAGTGGTCTGACCAAGGATACCAGAGTGTCACAATCTCACTTCAGACATCTGCATCTAGTACTCCTAATGAGTCAATTTAATCTAGATTAGATTTGGATTGATTCGAATTGAATCCCATCCAGACCAACTCAGATGGAATTCAAATCCCATCTGGATGGATTTGAATCAACCATTGTTTTGATTTCCAAATTAAACAATTAAATGTTTATATCAATATCTTGATGAATAATTATCCATATTTCAAAATCTTGGTATCATTTGAAAGCCCTTAATAAGGCCTATTTAATGATACCAAGAACATTGAAATAGGATCATGCATTGCTGAGTTATAATGGGAAATGTTTGAATTACTGATTTTGGAAATTATTCAATATGCCAATTTGAAAATTTTGTCAAATAGAATGTTTTCCTTAATATCTCAGCACTGCATAATCCGATTTTAATATTCCTGATATCATTAGAAATACCTTATTAAGGGCTTTCAAATGACACCAAGATCATCAAGTTTGGATGATTATTTATTGAGTCATTGATGTAAACATTTAATTGTATAATTTGGAAATCAAAACAATGGTTGATTTGAATCATCCAGATGGAATTTGAATCCCATCTGAGTTGATCTGGATGGGATTCAAATCCCATCTGGATTGACTCATTCAGAGTACTATCTGTACTCCAGCACTCAGCTGTCAATACCAGTCTATCCTCAATCTCAGCCTTGCTATCCAGTGAGTATTGATCTGATGATCTTCTCACCAAAGTTGCCTGGCATCCACCAAAGAACTCAGTCTCTCAATCTCCTCCCAATCTTCCATCACTCCACTCCTATCCACCATACCCCTCTCTCCATTGGTCCTGTCTAGCCTACCATCATATATCATATTAAAGTCACCTCCCAAAGAGTCAATATCACAGCTGTCAAAACACTGGTCTCTCACAATCCCCTGATCCAATCTATCTATTCCCTCCTTTCTGCAGGGCAGTAGCATGACCCAACAGTCAGGGGGTTCCAGCCTGGCCTCCTCCACACTCCCTATACCAGTCTGCTCTCCCAATGTCTAATGTCCCTAATGTCTCCTTCTCCTTTCCTAACCAGAATGCCCACCCAATCCTGCTATACCACTACATCTCCCCATTCTCTTGTCCAATCCAGTAAGTCTAAGTTTACATTATAACCTACATCCTGCAATAAAAAAAGATCTACATCCAGTTCTTTCAATCAACTAAAGATATTCTGATGTCTCATCATACTCCTCAGTCTATTAACATTTAAAGAGAAGATTCTAGTTATACTGTTCATATTGAATAATGTTTTTTGAGAAGAAATGCTGACTCTACAATTCTATGCTCATCTCATCACCTATACAATCTAAGTTTCTCTCTACCTCAAGCTCATCTGCCTCTCTCTGCTGAGCATCCAGTGCCATCAAGATCTCCTGACAATCCACACCATCCACAGTCTCCATCTCTGCCTGGTACTCCTTACAAATCACCCACCACTTTTTCAGCCCCTTTCTTGGATCCCACATATAAGCAGTAATTGTCCTAAGCACTACCTCTCTGTCATCATCTACTTGATAAACCTCAGCCTCTAGTAAGACTGCTATTATCTTATCTCTGATTTTCCTCAGTACCTCCTTGCCATGTAGAATGTCATCCTAGTGCCTCTCACTTTAGAACCCAAAGTCCTCCCCCCCCAGCTTCTTAGCTACCACATTCTCAAGTATTTTTCACAGCAACTTCTCCTCATCCACTGCCTCCCCAACTCTCTGGGCCACCCCCTGCACCCCCTCTATCTGCCCTTTCTATGCATTCCTTATTCCCAACTCATCCCAATCCTCCTCTAGTACATCCTATAGTTTATCCTCACCAGCAGCCCTGCCAGCACTCTATACTGAGGGTGCTTCCCCTTGACCATCTCTGCATCCTCCATGACCACACTCAACCCAGGGCCATCTCTCTCTCCCTGGGTCCCCTCTGGAGCCACCCCTGTCTCTCCTGCCAAGGCACTTACTAGTGATCTAGTATCTTCAGCAGTAGTCCCCCTGCTGCCCACCCTCTCAGCTTTGCCAATAGATCCTTCTGAATACATCTCGCCTGTACCTGCTCTCAGGCTGCCTGATCCAGCTGCATCTTCTTGCTATTCACAATCTCTACCACTGTCTTGGTCTCAAACTCCTTCAGACCAGTCTCCTCCTTACAATGGCTCCAGCCAAATCTTCTAATACCTCCAGCAGGTCCTCTTCTTCCTCCTGTATCCCTTTTACTCTTGAGATCTTATACTCCACTGGTCCTCATTTGAGTACTACCAGCCAGTCCCATGTCCTCTCTATATTCTCCTTACCCACCAGCCATATCCTGATGTCCACATCTCTTATTCTGAACTCTGTACCTTCCCAGACCTGAAAACCTACATCTACAATATCTCTATACTCCTTGATAGCCTCCACAATCAGCCCTCTGGCCATCTCTCTCAACACTATAAGAATATCCATTACTGTCAACTGTACTACTCTGGGGTCCCAGCATAAGCACCTGACCATAGGGATCACCACCCCCCTCTCCACCACTCTCTTCTCTATTGCCTCCAACAGCACATCTGCTCTCTTGAATTCTACCTCCACTTCTTCCAGCTCCTTCAAAAACTTCACTGAGGCAGCTCCCTTTACCTTCTGGGCCAGAAGCCCTAGAATCATTCTCACAGTCACTGCTAAGCCACAGAAACACAGCATGATAGCAAACTCTGATCTTGATTTCTTGAGTAATAGTGTTGCCACCAGACCCATTACACGATCCACCAGATCTCCAGGCCTCATGCCCACCCCCTGTCCAGATCTACCATCAGCCATTATATCTGGTTTTTTTTTTCCAGATTAGTAGTCCTCTTACTATCAGCAGTTCTCCAGCTTTACTGTTCTTCCTGCCATAGACCACTCCACCAGCCCCTATAGTCCTCACTGTCTCCTTATCCTTCTTTAGCCAGCCCTCCAGTCCAGTTGTCAGATAACTTCCCTTCACTTTATCTGTGAAGCTCTCTCTCCCAGTCCCCTATTCCCCCATACTGCCTCTCTCCCTTCACCTTGTTTGCAAAGCTCACCCTCCCAGTCCCCTGTTTCCTCATACTGCCTCCTCCCCTCCTATATCCCTCAGCCAGCAAGCCCCTTATACTTCCCCCAAAGTCATAACTCCTCTCTACATACTGCCAGCTAAATGTGCTAGAGTCACCCTGCCTAGCACATATCTCAGAATGCTCATTGGTTGCCATATTGCTAGTACCTTTTATCCAAAAATAATATCTTGAGAGTTGTTAGAAGTTTGTGTAACCTGAATATTATTAGAGAAAGGGTTGTCATTATACTGAGTTCTAAGAGTATTTCAAATTAAAATAGCTACTTAATCAAAAACTAGACATAATTAATGAAAAATAGATTGCTAAATACTAGATCACTTATACTCAAATTACTATTACTAAGTGAGTATAATAAAACTATACATCAATAGAAACTGTCAGCCCTGAGTTCTGAGTTCTTGAGAAAGTGCTAAGTTCTGAATTATCTAATATGGTAGAGTTTAAGTATCACTTTCAGGTTCTTGCTTTAAAAGAGACTGAGCTTATACATATATTCCAAGTTAATCAGACTTGGAATCATTAATACATCAGATCTGAGGTTTCTGTAATAAGAATACTACTTTATTCTTATATTGTAGAAAGTAGAGCTAAGGTTGTAATTTAGTTAGTATAGAGAATATTTACCATCTTTCTCTGTTACAATTCACATTACACACACTTTTACAACATACTTTCAAATTATTTATTGGAGAAAGATATTAAGGCAATGTCAACCAGCAAGCAAGCTGACATACATACTAGGTTGGACAGACCTGGGGCCTTCGACTGGCAGCATGTCGGTGGAGGGTATGGACTGGGGATGGGGTCTTTCAGTGGCTCAAGTGGGCAGGACAGCTTGGGCAGTGGAGGAGGTGCTGGTGGGGGGGCTGGAGGGCAGCAGGGAAGGAGCTTTGCAGACATGCTGAGGACTGGGGGTTGGCTGATGGGAACCTGCAGTGGACAGGCAGGAGGGAAGGGGAAGCAGAAGGTTGGGGATACTGGGGGAGCTGGGCCTTCGCCGGTGGGAGGTGGAGGTAGTGGAGTAGCTGCTGGGGGTAGTGGCAGGACTGCTGATGGTGGCATGATGGCGAATCAGAAAAAAAAAAAAAATGTGATGGCTGATGGCCAGTGGGGGCAGGGGTTCCCAATGCAAAAGGGGGACCCGGTGGATGGTGTAATGGGGCTGGTAGTGGCCCTGTTGCTCAAGAAGTTGATCTTGGAGTTTGCAGCTACTTTGGGCTTCCGGGGCTTGGCAGTGATGGTGAGGATGGTCCTGGGGCTGATTTCGAAGCAGGTGGTTGGGGCAGCCTCAGTGAAGTTCTTGGGAGGTTGAGGTGGGCTTTGAGGAAGCGGGCCCACTGGATGAGGCCCTGAAGACTAGAGTAGTAGTTGGAGAGGTAGTGGTCCCCATGGTGCAGTGCTTGAGGTGGGACCCCAGGGTGGTGCAGCTTCTGGTGAGGAGGGTGCCCACGGTGACTAAGGAGGAGACTAGGAGGAGGGTGGAGGAGGTGATGGTCAAGTATGGTGATGTGGTGGACATTGGCTTTCAGATGTGGGAGGGGACAACATTCCGGACAGGTGATATCGATGTCAGGATTCGGCTGGCAGGTAAGGAGGCCACAGGGAAGATGAGTGACTGGCCCTCAGTGCTGATGTGGGGGGCATTCATCTGTAAGGTGTTGAAGGTGAAAGGGAGTGAAGAGGAGGAGGAGGACTTGTTGGAGGCACTGGAGGAGTTGAGTGGTGCTGTAGAGAGGAGGGTGAAAGCCTGGAAGCTGTATGAGGAGTCGATACATCTGGAGGTTGTGTATGGGAAGTGTGTCCATACTGACAGGAAGCAGTGGGAGCTGGCCCAGGGACGTAAGAGGCAGAGGGAGTTGTTGGCTAGTATGACAGGAGGGGTAGAGAAGAAGTTGGTTAGAGCTGAGGTTAGAGCTGAGGAGAATGGAGGCATCAAAGCCAGTGTCTGGGCTAGCGAAGGAGGAGAGAAGGTGGAGGTGAATGAGAAAGGGGCTGGGAAGATGCTGGGCAAGGATCCATATGCTGATGGTACCTTCGAAGTCTGGGAGCAGGAGTTGGATGGCACCCCCCCCCCACTGATCAGGAGGGGCCCAGTTGGGAAGAGAGGAGCAGTGGAGGATGTGCTGATGCAGGGGGCCCAGTGAGTTCACTTAGGGGTCCCAGATGTGGCAAAAGGGAGCCAAGTGGTGGCAGTTGGTGAAGACAAGCTGGTGGATGTCCTGGAGGAGGAGTGGGATGAGGCTGCCAGTGTGGGAGTGGATACCATGATGCTGGATGCAGGGTGGCCTGGAACACCTGGAGGGAAGGAGGTGGGGAACCTGCTGTAGATGAGCAAGGTGATGGATAACTTCACAGCAGAGGCGTTGGGAGAAGTAGACCTACGTGTAATGCCTGAGGAGCATTGGGTGAGGGTTCTGTATAGAGATGGAGTGATGGAGGCACTGAAGGTGGAGATTCTTGCGATCTTCCTGGAGGAGGAAGAATATGAGGTTGATGAGGTTAAGAAGGTGGAGCTGGGGGTTGTCGCTAGTGAGCGGGCTGCCTACTATTGGGTGGAGCATTATGGTTTGCAGCTCTGGTGGGAGGCCTGTCTGGAGTATTTTGAGGACTTTGAGGAGAGAGAAGATGGGGTATTGGTGGAACTTCTGAGAGGGTTGGAGGCACAGGGGGCTGGCAAAAGGGAGCTAGATGCTGAACATAACTTGGACTTGGTGCAAGAGGAGCTGAGTGCGAACTTGTAGAGAATGGGATTACTACATGATATCTTTCTTATGAACAGTACAACAAATATTTTCTCTTTAAATGTGAATGGATTAAGGGGAGCAGGGCAGCATAAGAACATTTTTACTTGGCTCAAGGGATTGGAGGCTGATCTCTTCTTACT
Source organism: Jimgerdemannia flammicorona (assembly GCA_003990745.1). Classification (NCBI taxonomy): domain Eukaryota; kingdom Fungi; phylum Mucoromycota; class Endogonomycetes; order Endogonales; family Endogonaceae; genus Jimgerdemannia; species Jimgerdemannia flammicorona. The sequence continues at coordinate 3,510 of RBNI01002614.1, read as the reverse complement.
GCAGGATATATGGTGTGAGGATGAGGATGATTGGGTAGAGTGAACTAGAGAATTGGGTGGGGCTACTGCTTAGTTTGGTAAAGTGGCAATCCTAGTGAGGAAGGGCAGAGGAGATTTGGAGGGAATCAGGAGCTGGGGGGATTGATTGGCCTGGGGAGATTGGCATTGGCCAGGATGGGAGCCAGTGAGAGTTGGCTTTTGCTACTGTCCAGCAGTTAGGGGCAAGAGGACTGCATAGATTAAGGAGCTGCTGGAGGAGGGTATTCTTTTGGAGGAAGGGGTCGATGTTCTTGGTGGGGACTTTAATATGATTTGGGATCAGCATCTAGACAGAACTAATGGAGGGAGGAATGCAGGGGAGAGAAGTGGATGTCTGGATGCTTGGGAAGAGGTGGAGAATTTGAGCTCCTTAGGAGATATGGGCAGAATATGGTGGGGCAATACCAGGGTCTACATGCATTGGGTGAATAGCCTGGGTACTAGGATTGATTGGATTCTGACAGCCGAGTGTTGGGGTTTAGATGTTTGGAAGACATTGGAGGTAGAGTGGTGCCTGTGGTCTGACCACTGGGGACTTTTGGGGCAGGGGCAGTTTGGGGGGAGTGGAGATGGACCCGGACATTGGTGCCTTAACTCCTCCCTGCTGGCTGAGAAGGGGTTGTGGGACTTTTGGGTGGAGGACATCCAGGCGAAGGTCTGTATCTGGAGGTATGAGGGTTTGTCTGTGGGGGTCCATTGGATGAAATTGAAAGAGGCTGTGAGGATCTATTGGGGAGGAGCTGGTAGAGAAGCAGGGAGACAGAGGAGGAAGTGCACAAGGTGTGCTTCCAGCAGACTGAGGAGATTGCAAATGGATTGGGCGGATTTGCTTACTTTAGATGGGGTGGAGGATTGGAGGATAGAGCAGGCAAAATTGGAGATAGTGGAACTGCAACAGGTGTTGAGAGAAGAGGAGGAGACTCATATGTGAGGTATGGCTGCTAGGATATGGTGGCAGGGGCTTGAGGAGGGCGAGCAGTCTACTAGGTACTTATCAAGACTCCTCAAAGCTAGGAGAGTATGACATTGGTGGGATGGGGTCCTAGATGCTGATGGGGACATGGTGCATGGCACACAACAAATCTTAGGGGTTTTGAAGGCAAGATGGCAGGGTTTGTAGAGTGAGGGAGAAGGGAGTGCTGATGAGGTAGCGATTGCAGACTCACTAGAGGAGTGGGGGCCACTGCAAGTAGATGGACTGGGTGACTTGATCTTACCGGTGCAAAAAGAGGAGATCCAGAGTGTCCTTGTGGCAACTAAACTTGGAACAGTGCCAGGGGAGAATGGATTACCATAGGACTTCTGGAAGAAGATGGTAAAGGTCCCTGGAGTTTTGGGTGAGATGGCTGCTCTCTGTGACTATGTTCTTCAGAGTGGTGAGTGGGTTGGAGAGCAGAACCTCGGGCTGGTGGCCTTATTATACAAAGACAAGGGGAGGAGGGAAGACTGGAAGAACTGGAGACTGATCATGCTTCTGGATATGGACAGGAAGATGGTGACTAAGGTAATTGTCACAAGGCTGCAGAAAGTTACCCAACAGGTGCTGGGGGAGGAGCAGCAGGGCTTTGTTGGAGGCAGACTTATAAGGGATGGAACTGCATGGGTGAATGGTATCATTGAAGGAGCCTGGGCTTGTGGACTGGATGGAAGGTTGGTCTTTTTGGACCAGGAGAAGGCCTATGACCATATATGGTGGATTTGGCTGGGCAAGGTTTTGGATCGAATTGGTGTTCCCCCAATTTTTCGGGCTTCTATGTTGAATCTACTAGAGAGCAGTCGGGCAGCTCTGATGTGTAATGGTCACCATGGTCTGGCATTTTCCTTGGGGAGAGGAGTGCCTCAGGGGGACCCTCTGTCCCCTATTCTCTATGCCCTTTTGTTGGAGCCATTGATGGATAGGATTTGCCAGAAGGTGGCAGGGCTCTCTATATATGGTATAGTGTAGAAGGTGGGGGCCTTTGCTGATGACATGGTGGTTGGACTTGGGTCTGTGGCAGATGTCGAGACACTTAAGGAGACAGTGGAATGGTATGAGGCTCACTCTGGGGTGAAGCTCAACTGGCATAAGTGTGAGACAATAGTGCTTGAAAATGGGATAGTAGGTGGGGACATCATTGGAACAATTGTCCCTACTGGTGAGATGGTGTGGTATCTGGGCATCTTCCTTTCTGTATATGGTTCTGTCTTGCCACAATTATGGTGGGAGAGCAGGGTGACCATTTGGGGGGAGGTCCTTTGAAGTTGGGGAGGCCGCCATATCTCTCTGGCAGGGTGGGTATCAATTCTGAATGTATACTGGTTCCCTAAGCTATGGTACATGGCCTATTATCTAGACTTCCCAGCTTGAGTGGTGAAGAGGCTGACGAAAGTGGCTAGAGATTGGATTTGGGCAGGGAGGAGGTCCCAGATCAGTTGGGATACTCTTGCAACTCCAGTGGTCAGAGGAGGTCTTGGTCTTGTGGATTTCCCTAAGAGGTTACACTGCTTGTGAGCCTGGTGGTTGAAGAGAGCTGCTGAACTGCAGGGAGGGGGTTGGGTGCCTCTGCTGCAGAAGGTGTGGGAGATGAGAACCTCCCCTCAAGGGTCCTCAGGAGATCTGCTCTCTTTGGTAGAGTTGAATAGAAGTCAGCAGCTATGGTTTAAGGGCTTTTGGTGGGGAGTGGTTGATGGAGCACACTGAATTGGCCTGCGCTGGCAAGGCAATGAGGGGGGGGTAATGTGGGGGCCAGATATATAGTGATGGAATAGACTGCTCCTGGGGGGTACTCCACTTGCTATGTTTGATATTGGGGATGGAGTGGAGTGTCAGCAGGGTCTTGGCCAGGATCTTTGGCCAAGTGGCTGACAGGCAGCAGGGATTGGTGAGAAGTGGAACTGGGCAGGTATCTGGTCTTGGAGTGCTGAGGTGCAGAGGTGGCTTCCTCCCAAGTTCTGGGTGGTATGGTGGTAGATGCTGCAGAGGAATGTTATGTTGAATTTCCACACTGGGCATCTGGTGGATGGTGGCCGTTTTGATTGTGAGGAGTGTTACAATGTAGGGCTAGCAGAGGGTCATGTGCAGATGCCAGAACATTGGTTGGGAGAGTGTGAGGTTTTGGGGGACTTTTGGGTAGAAATAGGAAATAGACTGGGTGTAGAGCATAGGCCAGCAGGGGTGGGAGGCCACTGGGAGGACTTGAGATCTCGGCTAGTGGGTGGGGTGGGTGATTGTTGGCTCACTGTAGGGTGGGTGTTAGCAGTGTGGGTGGGACTGGCAGGACATTGGCTTTTTGTTTTTGAGGAGGGGCGGCAGTTGGGGTTGCAGGAGAAGGTATTAAGGTGGGAGGAGCTGGTGGGGGATCTGCTGACTGGATGGTGGGTGGATTGGGGTCCTCAGGGGGGGCGACATTGTAGTTTGGTAGTAAGGATATGTGAACAGAGTGGTGGGAGGGTGGAGATCATGTTAGACAAAGTGGTCTTTCATCGAGAAGG
>RBNI01002613.1:0-18001 GCA_003990745.1 Jimgerdemannia flammicorona | reverse complement strand
ACAAAAAAAAAAAAAAAAAAAAAAAAAAAATTAATCTCCCAACCCGTTCACATGTAGGTATCAGTTCTACCGAAAGCAAAGAGAAAGAATGAAATAAACGCTTGATATTTTGGGGCAGCTGAACTCTTAAATGCATGCTCTATTTTAATACCACATAAGTATGCAGTATCGTTCTTGGCCACAATACCAAATTGTCATGTTTTGAGGAACCTACGCCTGTTTACTGAATGTATTCTTCGGGCGAGGGGCACGTGCAGATTAGATGACGGTCACCGAAAGCATCATCTATGTGCGAGAATCGAGATTCGGAGTAAGCAAATGATTCTTCAGGAGACACACCACTGTCCACAAACCGCTAACCTACGCCTACCAAAATTAACGAAAGAGGAAGACCCAGACTACTCACCAACCCTACCAACCGACGGCCAGAATTTTTTCTCCTTCAGATAATCCACCGGATACGCCGCCTTTTCCCTCGGATAGGGTCTATTCCACTCATCGCTCATTAGCTGACTGAGGGGATGCGGCGCGTTGGTCAACACGTTATTCCCTTTTGGTACCTTCCCCTCCTGGACCTCGAAAATCTCTTGTCTGATCGCGATCATGGCATCGCAGAACCGGTCCAGTTCGGCCTTGGATTCAGACTCCGTGGGCTCGATCATAAGCGTGTTGGCCACGGGCCACGACATGGTCGGGCTGTGGAACCCGTAGTCTTGAAGACGCTTGGCAATGTCGATGGCCTCAATTCCAGCCGTCGCGCCGAAGGGCCGGACGTCAACAATGAACTCGTGCGCGCACATGCCATTGTCGTTCGTGTAAAGAATCTTGTAATGCGAGGCCAGGCGAGAGGCCATGTAGTTGGCGTTCAGCAGGGCCTGCTCCGTGGCCTCCTGGAGACCGCGCCCGCCCATCATCTTTATGTAGGCCCAGGAGATGGGGAGAATCGCGGCGGAGCCCCAGGGCGCAGCGGAAATGGGGTGAATGGCTTGGTCACCGCCGGTTTTGATCACGGGGTGGCCGGGAAGGAAGTGGCCGAGGTGAGATTTCCTGCGGCATATCAAATTTGCACACAAGACCGTATGATATAAGTATGAGAACATCCTAGTATTCACGGATTTTGCGAAACATGAACACACCCCCCCCCTTCTTCAAAAAAAAAAAAAAAAAAAAAAAGTGAAGCTTACACAGCAATCGGACCCATGCCAGGCCCACCGCCACCGTGAGGAATACAGAAGGTCTTGTGTAGATTCAAATGGCAAACGTCTGCGCCAATCTCTGCAGGCTTCGTCAACCCAATCTGAGCATTCAGGTTTGCGCCGTCCATGTACACCTGCCCACCATGCTGATGCACGACCTCGCAAGCCTCGGCCACCCCAGACTCGAAGACGCCGAATGTGGACGGGTACGTGATCATGATAGCGGCCAGTTTGTCGGCGTGCTTTTGTGCCTTATTCTTGAGATCGGCCATGTCTAGGTTGCCTTGCGCGTCGCACTTAACGATCACCACCTCCATCCCGGCCATGGCGGCTGAGGCCGGGTTGGTGCCGTGCGCTGAGATGGGGATCAGGCACACGTTGCGGTGACCATTACCACGAGATTCGTGGTAGGAGCGGATGACACGGAGGCCAGCATACTCGCCTTGGGCGCCCGAGTTGGGTTGAAGAGAGACGTCATCAAAGCCAGTGATCTCGGCAATGTCGCTCTCCAGTTCCTAATTTAGGAAAAGTTGTAGAAAATAAAAAGACGCACTAATTAATATGATGTATACTAGGTCTCCTGTAGCGAAACACGCGGAAGTGGATACATACATTAAGCATGATGGTATATCCCTCCGCTTGATCAATGGGCGCAAACGGATGCAAGTTTGCAAACTCGGGCCACGTGATAGGGATCATCTCGGTTGTCGCGTTCAGCTTCATGGTGCATGAACCGAGCGGGATCATGGAATGGACGAGCGATAGGTCCTTGGATTGCAAATGATGGATGTAGCGCAGGATTTTCGTTTCCGAGTGATGCGAGTTAAACACCTCGTGGGTCATGTACTCGGACGTGCGCGCCAGCGAGGAAGGAAACGCCGGAGATCCCTTCAACGAAGCGGCCAAGGCGTCCAGGTCCGCGGGCTGCGCCCCACCTGTCGCGAACACCTTGAGCAGGTCTTTGAGATCCTCCTTGGTGACGGTCTCATCGAGGGTGACACCGACGGTGCTTGCATCGATGGGGCGGAGATTAATGCCGAGGTTGAGAGCCTTGTCGAGGACGTCGCGGGAGGAGCCACCGCTGACGTTGACGGAAAGAGTGTCGAAGAAATGGTCGTTCTTGATCGTGTGGCCCAACTGGCGGATCCCGGCGGCGAGGATGGCAGTCAGGTTGTGGACACGCTGAGCAATGGCCCTGACGCCCTCTGGACCGTGGTAGACGCCGTACATGGCGGCCACGTTCGCCAGTAGGGCCTGGGCCGTGCAGATGTTGCTGGTTGCCTTCTCCCTGCGGATGTGCTGCTCGCGGGTCTGGAGCGACAGCCTGAACGCGGTCTTGCCCGCGGCATCCTTGGACACACCGACGAGACGGCCAGGCATGCGACGCTTGTGCTCGTCCTTGACGGCGAAGAAGGCGGCATGCGGACCACCGTAGCCAAGCGGGACACCGAAGCGTTGGCTGTTACCCAGGGCAATATCGGCACCAAATTCGCCCGGAGGCTTGAGCATCGTCAACGCGAGGAGATCGGTCGCGACGACGACTTGGCCTCCGTAACCGTGGATCTTGGAGGTCAGGGCCTTGTAGTCGACGACGGCCCCATCAGTGCCGGGATACTACAGAACACACGAAAAGATGTAAGGGGACGCGCCATTGAAAGCCTGGCAGACCCAATTTCCACCACGAAACATCCTTACTCACCTGAATCAATATGCCACATAGATCCTTACGATGCGCCTCAAAATCAAAGCTCCTCACGTCTCCCACAACGACGTTGATATTAAAACCCTCCGCACGGCACTGCACGCATGCGATGGTTTGCGGGTGGCATGACACGTCGACTATAAAAGTAGAGCGATCGCGCTTGGCGGCGGAGAAGCACATGAGCATGGCCTCGGCGGCGGCGGTACCTTCGTCCAGCAGGGAGGCGTTGGCGATAGACATGCCCGTGAGGTCGCAAACCATTGTCTGGAAGTTAAGCAGGGACTCGAGCCGGCCTTGGGAGATTTCGGGTTGGTAGGGCGTATACTGGTGGAGGATGGCGGGACAGTATGATTTGTAGGGTTAGGGATATTCAAAAGTGGACGCGCGCAGTCTTGATTTGAGCAATCACGTTCATAATTGGAGAAATGCCCACATGTCTTCCCTCCCGTTATGCATCAAATAAAGTTTACCTGGGTATACCACGCCGGGTTCTCCAAAACGTTCCTCAAAATCACGTTCGGCACGACGGTGTCGGTGTACCCCATCCCCAGGTACGACCTGTAGACCTTATTTTTGGATGCGATAGCCTGGAGTCTGTGCAGCAGCTCTCGCTCCGAGAATCCCTCCTTGAGGGCCAGCGGCTTGGGCGACCTAATCGCGGACGGGATGGTTTTAGCCACCAGCTCCTCCACGGTATTGACGCCGACCTGCTTGAGCATGGCCTGGATCTCGGCGGGCTGGGAGCCAAGGTGGCGGCGAGCAAAAGTGTCCAAGGGCGCAAAGACGCCGGCGGCGGTGGGGGACGCGTCCGTGTGGTGGGAGCGGCGCGAAGGCTTGATGTGGGTCAGCGGACGGTGGGCGATGGCAGCACCAAGGCTCGGTCGGGAGGTGGCGGCCAAGACCAGGCGACGCGTGGCGTGAGCGGTTGTGATGGGGCGGGAGACAGGCCGGATAAGTCGGGCAAACATGGGTGGGGTGGAGGGGGGTCGGTGGGAAGAGGGCTGAGATCGGTTGATTCGGTTGGGGCCAAAAAGGCACTGCTTCCACTGAGTCAGTTTTTTTTTTCATCTTTTTTTGCAGCCTTTCCACTGAGTCAACCTCATCGCACTGTCGCCAAAATTAAAAGAGCAGCTTCAAGTCACGAATTTTCACCCGCGTGCCTTGTCCCACCCCAATCACATGATCCAGGTCTCATCTGGTCTGCCCCCTTGAGCCCCTTGAGGAGCCGGCTCACAAATAGTCCAATCTCCTTTTGCATGAATGCCACCGATGCTCCGTTGCACGTGCATCTTGCTTCGGAATCCACGCTTTTGTTTGCGCAACTCTCCATGCCATCGGGAAGGAACAATCAAAACCACGTGCGCCTCCTCATTGTCCCGTATTGATTATCATCAAAACCCAAAACTGGTCATATCGTACATTATAAAACTACTACCTTCTCCCCTCCCTCAAAAAAAAGGTATAGAGCCACTAATGAAATGTGTGTTATAGTCTAAATCCATCGATTAGTATTTGTACAATGAAATGGTCTGGATCAAAGCCACAGATAATTCAATATGCTCGCGAGCAAAAAAAAAAAATCACAGAAATAATCCGACTCCGTTCTCCCCTCCTGCCTACAACTTCCACGCTCTCCGCCAAACCCACTCACGCCTCCAACCCCAAACGCTCTAACACCCGATCCAACTTCTCGAGCGCGGCGTTGTACTCGGTCTCGAGATCTGTCCAGTGCTCCATCAACTCGTAGTTTACGCGGCCCTTGCCGTCCAGGTCCTCGTCGATACCGTACTTCTTGCTGAGCCAGTAGCGCAGATCGTCGATGACCGGGATGGTGTCTGGAGAGCATTTCCGAGGTGAGAGAAAATATAAGTGTCACTGCACGAACCGTTCAAAAAGCAGGTACAAATATCTTCCGGACCCTTCCTTCTCTCTCCCTCCACCCACGCTGCATTGCATTGTAGATGAAATCCCATATCCAGTCCCCAATCACAAAGCTCACCGGTCTCCTGCCTTGCCTTGATCCCCTCCGCACTCTCCCTCACGAGTTCTGCAAACTCGGCCTCCTCCAGCACTTCATCCAGATGGTCCGCGAACCACTTTGCGCACCACTGCTCCAACCGGTCCACCCGCAGATCGACCGCTACCCTCGCCAGTCTGTACACGTCCCGCTTGTCCGGGTTCGGCGTGTTGGTAATGGTGATGGACGCGATGGCCTTGAGCCGATCCAGCAGCAGCATGTCCGCCGTCATAAGCACGTCGTACGCCACCTCCGGCTCAATTCCGCACCGATCTGTGTAGAGGAACTCGAGGCACACGCGGAAAGTCGCGGGCGCGAGCGCGTGAAGGGTAATGAGCGGGAGCGTGAGCGTCCCCAGGGCCGATAAGGAGGATGGGTTGGCCTTGTAGATGATGGTGGCGGGAGCCATGGCGGATTCGGTGAAAGCGCCGTTGAACATTACCGTAAAGTATTCAGAGCGCAAGAGGAAGGCCTTGTGGCAGAGGAAGATGGTATCGTCGATTCGGATCGCAATGTCGGCGTGTGTCTGCGTCGGGTCGAAAGGTGTCCCACTATTGCTGTTGTCAGCCAGATCGTCCAGAACCACTGTCAGGCTCTGTGGATTGTCGTTATAGTCATAATCGTAATCTTCCTCATCGCTCTCCGGAACCTCTTGTATTCCCTTCAGTTCCTCCCCATCCCCATCCACGATCCTCCCCACCGCCCTGAACACCATCTCTCTCAGGAACCTTCCGAAATCCGCCTGGATTCGCACCACGTCCTCTGCCTCCGCCTCCCTCACCGCACTCTTCTTCCCTTCCTGGTCTTCCTTTTCCTTGATGTATTTCTCTCGGAGCTCGGGTAATGCCAGCTGATCGCACACGAACATCATTTCGTTTGCCAGTGCCGGCTCCAGTTCCGTTGGGTGTCCCACATACAAGTACCGCAGCACGGCCTCGAAGCAGGCTGGGTGCACTAGCATTTTGCCCATGCGCACCTCGGACTCGCCACGCCAGCGCGTCGCGAGCTGTCTCGCGAAATACGAAGAGCGCGTCGCCAAAACGCTACGATGGGCAGGAAAATCACGATACAAGACCAGACTGCCGCTGCTACTCGGATGGTGTAAGTCGTCCAGGTCGAGCGGGACACGGACCTTGAATGTGATGTCCGGAAAGTAGTCCTTGGGATGGTCCTGTAGCTGCGAGAGGAAGTAGAGATATGGCTGGCGCTTGTCAATCGCTTTGCTGAGCTTGTAGGAGAGGAGTAGGTCGCGGATCTGTTTGGTCAGCGCGCCGTACAGGCAGCGTTCACTTAAGTTTCAATGTGGAAGGGAATGTTAGCACGTGCCAATTTTGCATTAAAGTAGGGTTAGAAATTGCGCAGAGCTAAGAGCGCGAACCCACCCTTGGAAAGTATTACGATCACATTTGGCGCCGTTTTCTAGCAGATACCTGACGACCTCGTAGTGTCCACAAAGGCCTAGTATAGAAAGTGAAGATCCATAGCAAGCGCATACACGGATCGATTAATTAAGACTCTCCGCTTCTATCCTCCCATGAATTCTCCAAAAAAAAAAAAAAAACCTACACGCCCAATACAGCGGCGAACACTGCCACTCGTCCACTAGATTTATTGGGGCTGCGAAATTGGACACCAAACTCTCAACCTTCTCGCGATCGCCCACGCGGCAGGCACCACATAGCTCGTCGAAGAGGGTACGCTCGCCCCTGTCCATCGCGGCCGGCTGGGCGGGTTTTGTGGTGGCGTTGCGCAGCTGGTCGGAGGTGGAGGCGAGGGCGATGATGTTCTTCTTCGAAACCAGGGGCTTGCGGGTCATGATGGAGGGTGGGGGGAAAGAGAAAGAGCGAATAGCGGAAGGGCGAAGGAGCGGAAGGGGCAAGGGCAGTCCGGCAATAATTTTGGCCAATCACGTGTGCACAATTCGTTGTGGTCACAAACACAGTCCTGCCCAGTTCATACGGAAACGACTTGCCAGCATGACTATCACAATATCAAATATCTATGTTCACCCGGTTAAGGCCTGCCGTGCCATTTCCGCCACCGCTTGGCCGCTGAGCAAGTGTAAGCATTTCAAATATAGCCGCCATATTCTTTTTTTCAACAGAGACCCTACACTTTCTTATCCTTGGTCCTCTCACCCAGGCGGCCTAAAGTACGATAGACATTGGCTAATCATTACGTCTGACGATCGCAAGTTCGTGACCCAGCGCGAGCAGCCAAAGGTCGGTGGATCAGCAAGATCCTTGCGTAGTTCTGCTAGAATAGGGAGAAATGAGTGGCAGACACGGTTCATTGCGGCTTACGGCGGTTTTCCGCACATTTTTTAAGTTGGCTCTCATCAAGCCCTTGCTCGACGTTGATATCTTCAACACTGCGACGAGCGACATGGGTGGTACGCTCGTCCTGACGGCCCCCGGAATGGAGAAGGAATTGCGGATCCCGATTCATCCGACGTGAGTAGGGATACTTGGGGTTGGGACATTCATAGACGCGTTGTTATTGCCAAAATTTTTATGGCTGGACTTCTCCACCCAGTCCCGAGATGCGTTCATCCGCATATCCTGTCACGATCTGGACCGATCCCGTGGGCGCCTTGGACGCAGGCGACGAAGCTGCAGAGTGGCTCACGCGCTTCCTGGGGATCAGCGTTCGCCTCGTGGCCAAGGACGATAACAGTGTCCGCCCCGTGGTCAAAAATGCGCCGACTGCGACGGAAGTAGGCTTTCAGCCAGAGGTAGGCCTCTTCAAAACCTCGAATAAATTGGACGATATGAATCAGCTGGTTCAATCGTCCATCGATCTTCTAACACAAAGTTACACACCAATACCCAGACCGCTTTCGCCGACGCCTTCCCGATCCTCCTCGTGTCCGAGACCTCCCTTGCCGATATCAACACGCAGCTCCCGGATACGAGCCAGCAAGTGACCACGCGCAACTTCCGCCCCAATATCGTCGTGCGCGGCTGCTCTGCGCCATACGAAGAGGAAACGTGGAAGCAGGTCGCAGTGGGTGCTCCTGAGCAGGAAGCAATATGGCACGTGGCGTGCCGGTGCATAAGGTGTTCCGTGCCGACAATCGATCCGGAGACAGGCGTCAAGTCTGCGGATGGACAGCCACAGAAATTAATACAAGAAGTTAGGAGGTGAGTTGCTATTTTGCTATTTATGGATTTCCCAATACTCTCGTTACTCCAAAAATGATAAGACCGAGCATGAAAATTGTTTACTTATCACATTGAGGTTTCCTTTTCCTTTTTAACCAACATTCTATTTATCTCGGAATGTCTCAGAGTGGACAAAGGTCCCAAAAGCAAGTACATTGGCTGCTTTGGAATGAACGTCATACCTAGTGCCATAGGTATGTATTCAAACTCGCGATTTTTTTTCATCTCGGTGGCGGGATACTTTTACCCACTTCCGCTGACGCCTCTCTCTGTCTGCTGGTACGGGTAGAGGGTATCATCCGCGTGGGTGATAGTGTTCGTGTTCTGGCCACAGGGGAACATATGCGTCTCATGTAATGGACATCTAATACCCTGGCCAAATTTCGACAAAAATAAAACTCGACCTACTTGACTTTACGTCATCAAATTACGTCATCGCACGTCTGGGCAAGCTACTACTTCGTCTAAGCTGCGCGTTTGACTTGTCCAAACAATAATGTCGCAGCTTTCCATGGACATCACCACAGACGATTCCCAGGTGAAGGACATCGACGTCGACACCCCCTCCTCCTCGTCTCATCACCACAACCCAAATGCTGTTGTCTCAAACACACAAAACATCTCGGGCTTGACCGTGGCTTTGTAAGCTTCCCCCCTTATAGAGCGCGTGAAGCCAAGGACAATACACGGATTGTTTTCACAGTTCTAAGCAAATTCCAGCCGGACGCACTTTTGACAACTTGTCATGTACACATTGTATTACTCGTTCTTCAGAACCATTTTTGTCTAACAAACTGTTTTCTCCGTTCTCCTCAAATCTATCCAGACATCCTCTGGTCCTGCTCAACATCTCTGACCATTTCACACGTTTTCGCGTCCAAACACAAAGCCTGAACCCCCAAGGTACGTACTCCTTCCCATATGCATTAACTCTGTATACGCCAGCTCCGCAGCACAGAAACCATATCTCCCGTGCCTCTCGTCGACTCCTAATTCACCCATATCTCTACCGATTATTTCCTCCTCCTCCTCCTCCTCCCCCTCCTCCGCACAGTTATTGGTGCCCTGTTGGGCACCCAGAACGGCCGCGACGTCGAAATCTTCAATTCTTTTGAGCTGACTTTCGAGATCGTCGACGGAGCCGTGAAGATTAACAAGACCTTTTTCACAACCCAGCTGGAGCAGTGTACGTCTTGGACGCAACACGTGTTTTTTTGATTGGGAGAGGGGGGGATTGGGGGAGGTACGTGTGCGTGTGTGTAGGATGGGGAGGAAAGCGGAAGGTTCTAGCGATGTTTGTGAAAGGGTTAGCATGAAGGACGCGACTGTGGGGATCAACCGACAATTGACGTATTAGTAACCTCCAACCCACTCTGTAGTCCGCCGAGTCTTCCTGCAATACGACTTCCTCGGCTGGTACTCGATAGGGTCGCACCCGACGGTCCAGGAGATCGATATCCACAAGCAGTTCATGGACAACAATGAATCACCACTGTTCCTGCAGTTGGACCCGGCTTCGCTCAACAAAGAGAGGGACGGCGCCAAGGATAAATCCAAGAGCCTGCCCGTGTCGGTGTATGAGTCAACGATTGAGGTGCTGGGCGGCGGCCAGCCCCGGTCACTTTTTATCCGCAGCCAGTACAAGATTGAGACCGGCGAGGCCGAGAGGATCGCCGTCGACCAACTGTCAAAACCTACTGTGAGCTCAGCGCCGGGAACCTCGCAAAGTTCGACGTGTGAGTTTTTTTTTTTTTTTTGTGACAGGGGAGCCGATATCAAGTACGAGAAGGATGAAGGTTTTATTTATATTGACGGGCGGGGTTGAGCCCAAGTTCGTACCCCACGGTCATTTTTTATGCGCTAACCCCAAAAACTCCCATTGTTATCCCTTGACTTTCATTCATTTTTTCCTTACAATTCTTTCCACACCAAGTGATCGCCCACCTCACCACCCAGCGTAACGCCATTAATATGCTGCACACGAGGATAGCCGTGCTACACCAGTACCTCCTGGACGCCAAGGCTGGTTCGTAACAATCCTTTTGTGTTTTCATTCTCACGTTTTTTTTTTTTAAAAAAAAAAGTCTTATACATCGCCCCCCTCTCTCTTTCCAGGCATCGTCCCCAAGGACCACGATGTCCTCCGCCAGATTGCGAGCCTGTGCCACCGGCTACCGGCCATCGACAGCGCCGAATTCAGAGAGGAATTCCTGACGGTATGCTTTTCCTATTTACGCCTTTCTCTTTCTTTGCGCCTCACCATCGGCACCGTGTCCCTAATCTCTCTGTCCCGACCCCGTTTCCCGAAAATCACAGGAGTACAACGACGTCCTCCTGACCTCGTACCTCGCCACAATCACTAAGGGTGTCAATGGCATGAACGAGTTGGTGGACAAGTTCAACGTCGCGACGAATGGGGCTGGCAGGCGCGGGAGGGGGATGTCCATGTTCATTTGAGGGAGTTGGGAAGGAGTTAGTGAGGATGTTTGTATAGTGATGCGATACGTGTAAGGTATTATCAGGACTTGAAAAACGGGAGGGTGGTGAGTGGTGGGAAATGCGTTTTAGGACGATTTGCGTGAACTGTGGGGAGTATTTGTATCATAATGGGGTTAGAGTGAGGTAGCTTGTGGTCGACGTGTTTCAAATGGCATTTTGTTTTACAAATTGCATGGTCGAAGAAAAGCGCGAAATTAAGAGTGATTATTGCCCGTTGGATTTTTGGTTTCATGGACGTGAAGGTGCCGTTAAACGATTCAGACCGATGGTGATGGAAGCGCGATGGTATGGGTTTAATGCTTTCATTTTCATGACTCCGCACCATTGCAAGCATGAATTTCATGCATTGTTGTAATCGTTCACGAATGCTATTACATAGTGACGATCGATCCCCCTCCCAAACATGCCAGCATCGCCTTACCAAATTATCTCCTTCCCTCCCCTCTGTAAATCTCCCACCCTAAATCTTATGCCGCCTCGAGTGGAACGGCGACCAGATGCCACGTACGCTCTCGGTGGTGGACAGTACAGGCTTCTTGGCCAGCAGCTTCGTCTTGGCGCCGCTCGAGTCCCGCAATAGCTTCACTTTGTCGCCGATCTCCGAAGGGGATAAGTTACGCACGCAGATCACCTTGTCACGACCGTTGACTGAATGTGAAGGGTGTGAATGAATTATCAGGCATAAGAAGAAGGAGCTTCACGTCGGTGAAGATCTGTTGGGCGAGGCACGAAAATCTCACGGTAGAACCCCTTCACGATAGGGTGATGCGCGGGCCTGTGCTGGACGACGATCTCGATCTGTGGATTCTTCTTGGCAAACTTGACGAGGTCGGATCTGATATAATCTCTACACAACCCCACACACACATACACACACACACACAAACACACGAAGGATAACCACAAGACGGGTGAGTTCTCATTCCTATCCTTGAAACGAAACACGCGAACCGAATGAAAAGACACGCACACCATCCCATTATTGCTCCCAAAGTGCTCGCAGTAGCTGAAGACCAACTTGCGGCACTGGAAAACAAACGCGCCGACCCCGTTCTTGGGCCGGGCGAGTGGAATGGACTTGGCGGATAGGGTCGAGGCCATGCCGATGTGTGTGTTGAGAAGGAGTTGATATTGTGTCCTCTGACGTCGACACGTGTTCAAGCCACCACTGTCAAAATTTAAATATCATTATTTATTTTCCAGTAAAAATTAATTCTTTAAATGTTTTAAAAAGAATATTATTACTAAATAATAATAATTATATTAAAGTTACAACTTAAATTATAAATTAAAAAATAAACCCCCCCCTCCTCTAATATAAATTATAAAATTTATTATTTACTCCATATAATTATTTATAATAACTTTTTATAAATACTTGTTATAAAATAATAACATAAAATAAAGAGCAATATTATATAAATAAAGTATATAATACAAAAAGAACCCTATGATCACTTGACCACAGCTTTTTGTACATCCAAGCTTCTGAGTAATTATGAACAATGAGTTTGAGATGCAGATTCAGGATCAATGATCCGATCGCCAGTCCGTATGCCCATCTACTTTCGTCGTATCTTGTCCAAGTGATGGAGAATCGATGAGTGGGCTAAACACATGGCATTACTCAAGCTCGTGGGAACAAACCCTAGCGCACCAATACACCTTGATCAAATCATCAAACTGCCCCATGCGTCTCTTTTGCCAATGATCCTCTGTGGTGGGAACAGGACTCCTACCGTTTCCGTGCGCTTCCGGCTTGGGTTTGTTATGGTTTTTATACGCTTTGTTATTTCGATTCCCGCCTTGATTTGCAGTGGAACAACGTGCACCTCTTGTAAGACGATGGTGCCGATGGCCGGTTGGGTGGTTGAGATCTCAAGACTCGAACGCAGCTGACGTGCAGCGGGGTGAGACAATGGGGCGCGGGGCGGATGACTTATGACGTATGGGAGCAATTATATGTGTGGCTGAATAAGTATCCAGCTGGTTAACCGCGTGACCTGCTTTCGTCGAACATGGGCATCGTACCCCTTTGTTAACCCACGAATACCCCAACTACTGTTGTGAACCTGAGCCCTCCTCCTCTCTCACTCTTCCAACTTCCTCAATATCGGAATGCCAACCAGTTCCCATTATGTTCGCTCTCGCCTCCAACACCCCGTTGCCCTCTCCATCGCTCCTGATAAGGCCCGCCACTGCAACTATCTGAAATCCCACCTCGAGGATTACGAGGATGTCGTCGTCGCCTTTTGGAACGATGTGCTCTTGTTCAGAAGCCCTGGTGCCGCAGCCGCAGTTTATGGTGGTGTCGGCGCGGTGTTCTGGTAGGTAACAGCGGGTACTGGAATCGTGATATGGGAAGCGGAGCACTGGCAAGTGGGATCGGGATGAGATTCTACCGGGCGAGTTTGGATGCTTTGATTTGCCATGTAAACCAAAAGGCTTGGAAATGCAGGAGGATGGCCTTTCTCCCCTTTGACTCTCTATGTTGCCGATCTCATTGCATTCCTCTCCCCACCCGTCTCTTTTATCTCTTTTACGTGTCACATAAACCGTCACGGTCACGTCGACACATTCCGCAGGGTAATTGCCCACTCCAACCTGCCGCTCGTCAGCGTTCTCGCCCTCGGTTTTGCTTCGTACACAGTCGTCACAGAGGCTGTGTTGCCGTTGGAGACGAAGGAGGTTAGTTGATGTTAATCTTGCCGCGGACTTGCTGTTGCATTTGGCATGTCTGACCATAGAGTTGGCGTTTAGGCAAAGTAAACTGTAGGCTAGCTCATGAAACACTGCCTTCGTATTTTGTGTTCCTCGCGACTGATATCTGACCATTAATAGCTCACCCCCGCTTCTTTTATTGTTTGCAGTGGCTTGATCAAACTGTCGACGAATATGAAAGGTACGTTTCTATCATGTTGACATCTCGACATCTCAGAAAACAGAGCGAAAAACTAATCCGCATTTCGTCTTCTGGCAGTTCCAATATCTACCATCGCCGCTCCCACCGCCACCAACGTCTACCATTAAGAAGCTCATCGATGCCTCCACCGCAATCGCTTGACGCCATTATCGACATTCTGGCAGATATGTCGGTGTCTGTTGTGCGCAGTTGGGAAATGATGAGGGCGTTGAAAGCCCGATATCCTGGCTTGGTGAGTCTTTCATAACTAACCCGTCATACAAAATGGATATGTAGGGAGTGGCTCGAAAATATTTTTTGTAACCTGTATGGATTACCCTGTGTTATCTACTATTAGTACGTGCCGGCGACATGTTGCATGGCAGCACAGGTGTCAGTTTTAGGAACGAAAGTACCGGGATATGTCATTGTTGGAATGTTGGGTAAGTAGTAACCATGGTCATCTCTATAGAAGTTTTACGTAATTAGACCCACCAAATAGCCATCTGCCCAAAATGAAAATTCATGCAGCCGTCTCTTGCCTATCTTGAACACTGTTTTCTTTTTCCTCTTCCCCCCCCCCCTTTACGGAAAATGGCATACACAGTCTATAGTGCCTTGCTTACACCTGCAATGCAGTTCTATGGCTTTTTCCGATGGTTACAGCAGTTTTATCATCTCGCCGTCATGTGGACAGAGAATCACGCCCGACAAGGTCAGCAGGGTTTAAAATGTTTGGCGTAAACCGAACCAATTTTTTTTTTTTTTGCATGTTATTGTTGAAACTCTAGTCTTCACTAAATATCCGCACTACAATCCTCGTTCTTTGTCACTCGAATCAGTTAATACCGCCAACCGAATTACCTCGTCATCGACGACATGCACCATTCCCTCCACTTTCCCGACTCTTCCTACGACCATCACATCGTATACCTCTCCGCAAATTATCGCTGCAAGCAACCAAGATGACACGGATTTGCAAATGACGGATTTACTGAACCTCGCACCTGGATCTAGTTCCACAATGGTCGAAAGCTTCGCCCTGGAAACAGATTTGGACGCCGAAAGGGATGCCGAACCGGAGGCAGTAATGATTCAAACAAAGAGCGTGGAAGACGAGCTCGAATATCAAGATTGTGCTGCAGATGCAGTAATTCAGAAGGGGTCGACCAACGCATTGGACACGGAGTACAAGGCCGATGAGAAGGTTGAGCAACCAGCTCTTGAGGTGGATAACCAAGTCCTTTCAGAAACAGTGATGGAGAGTCCGAATGGGACCCAAAGTGTTGAGGCTACGATCGAAGCCGAGGTCATAAATGAGTCACTTGGTGAGAACAGTGACTTCCAACTTGCGCGTTCTCCTCTGGCCGGTAATTTGTCCGTTGAGAATTTGGAGATCACAACTCCGATTTTATCCGCGGCGGTCGGTGATATGGATATTGATAACGAATCACATAACAAAATGATTATGGGAGATGGTTTGAAGGACGATCAGGAGCACAATCATTCCGAGCAGCAGGAAGCCATTGAACACGCGGCGTATCAACAGTCCGAAGAGGTGAACCAACATGTGCAAGTTGAAGAGGATCTACCTGCAGAAGATGAAGATGGTAATAATCAGGCGTGCATACGAAGTTTTATGGCCCACAGAGCAAAAATTTGATTCATTGATACATGTTTGCCAACACCATTTCTAGATTACGATTCGGATTGGGAAAAGGACTTCACCCTCCCATCTCCTTCCGCCAGTCTACCCTCCTCCGTATCCTCGGCCAATGGAATTGCTTCGCTCGCTACTCTCGTGCGTTCCCCTACCAGCTCCAGTTTTGGTTTCGTGCGTAGCGTCGGTAGGAAGCTGGGAGTGGGACGCATGAAGGGCGAGCAGCACAGTAGTGAGGACGCGAATGATGGTTCTTCGATTCATGTTGATGTCGAGGAAGGAGAACCTTTGTATGAGGACGAGACATCGATCGCCGGATTGGCGGTTACCAACTCTCCCGGCTCTGTTATTTCCACGAGCCATTTGCTTCGTGGTGAGATGGAGAGGTTCTACGAGTGAACTGGATGGGACATGATAATGTGGTATTGCGATTCATTTTATTTTGGGGAAGCTCACATGAAACCGAACCTTGTTCTTTTTTTTTTTTTTTGGGGGGGGGGAAGGGGGAGTGTTAGGGTTTGCTTTCAGTCCTGACGAACATGCATTACATGCATTAATTCGGTTTAGGGCACCACGTATTGTTTCTTCTTCCCCTTTGTAACTTTGTAATGTACTGTAGAACATGCAATAAATGTTGGTAATTGTGACGTCACCGGAACCAGGTACCATCAACCAACACCAAAAACACGGTCCAAAAAATCGTACTTTCAAACAACCTCTACCGCTTCTGCATCGTATCGTGTGTAATACCACCATGCCAACTTCCACTCTCTTCCGCTCGGAAGAGATGTCTCTTATTCAACTTTACATTCCTTCCGAGGTCGCTCAGCCTACCGTTGCTGAACTGGGCGAGTTAGGGCTGGTCCAGTTTCGCGACGTATGTGCCAGCTCCACATGTCAACCTTGAAGGGGGAGGGGAAGGTTGCGAAAGAACGTGAACAGAAACAGTAACTGTTTACCTCCTTCTAAAATGAATGACATTGACGTTTTCAGCTCAACCCAGACGTGAACGCTTTTCAACGCGCCTTTGTGACCGAAATCAGACGCTTGGACGAGATGGAGAGGCAATGCCGTATGTAGATTTTCCCATAGGTGAAATGCGAATTTCGTGCAAATTCTGTGCGAAAGTGATATGTTCCGAGTGTAGCCGATTCGAAGTCATTCCGTATTCTCTTTGGTCTACTGGGGTAAAAGCAACATGTTTAAGCGAATGCATTCTCAAACCATGTAATTTTAATTCCCGTTGTTTTAGGATTTTTAATCACACAACTCGAAAAGGCGAAAATTCCGGTTCAACCGTCTACTTCCACTGCGAATCTCGCCCGCGCGCGTTCCCCTCAAGAAATCGACGATCTGGAGGGTAAGCTCAGGGAACACGAGCGGCGAATTCAGGAGATGAATGGCTCCCATGAACAGTTGCAGAGGAGGTATTTGGAGCTGACGGAGTTGAAGCATACGTTGAGGGAGACGGATGTGTTTTTCCACCAGGTTGGTTATATAGGCGTTTGTGAGGAATACCCGCGTTCTGCGCAGATTACCAACACTGGCAGCGAAAGACAAGGGTTAATTACGTGCTCAATATTCCATACTTGATTGCGCTCTATCTCCTTACTGAATTTTCTTTTGTTGTTTGTTTTTGCTCTCCGCATTCGAAGTCCGAGAGCCGTCAGGACGATATTCCTACACCCTTTGACAACGACACCCATGGCCATGGTACGAACCATGCTGACACGACCCCACTCATCGAACACGATGTTGAGGCCGCCGCCACAGCCGAGGGCCTGCACCACCTCAGCCTGGGCTACGTGACGGGTGTGATCTCGCGCCTGCGCATGCAAACCTTCGAGCGCGTCTTATGGCGGTCCTTGCGCGGTAACTTGTACATAAACTCAGCCGAAATCGACGAGCCCATCACTGATCCGGAGACTGACGAGCTCGTCGAAAAGAACGTGTTTATTATTTTTGCCCATGGAAGGGAATTGGTGTCGAAGATTAGAAAGATTTCGGAGAGCTTGGGTGCCACACTGTATCAAGTGGAAGAGTCACAGGATCGACGAAGAGAGGCGTTGAGGGGGGTGGAAGCTCGAATTGAGGATCTGAATAATGTACGTCGTTTGGAACGATTCTCTCTCTCTCTCACGAGAATTGATCGTATGGAATAAGACTGTAGGGTACAATTCAACAACGTCAAGTCATCCAAATGTTTACGATTTACCTTAACACCTTGTTATCATATTGAACACAATCACCAGGTCCTCTACACCACCAACAACACTCGCCGTGCTGAACTCCTTCAGGTTGCCGAAAATATCTCCTCTTGGATCACGACCGTCAAAAAAGAAAAGGCAATTTACCACGTTATGAACCTTTTCAACTACGACGGCACACGTCGCTGCCTCATCGCCGAAGGCTGGTGCCCGACACTCGACATCCATATCGTCCAAAATGCTCTTCGCAGGGCTTCGCCTGATTCTGGATCGGGAACCCCCATCTTGACTAAGCTGCACACGGCCAAGGAACCGCCAACCTACCACCGCACCAACAAGATCACCGAAGGCTTCCAAACCATTATCGACGCGTACGGCATTGCGCGATACCGGGAGGTCAATCCAGGTCTCTTCACGATCATCACATTCCCCTTTTTGTTCGCGATGATGTTTGGTGATGTGGGGCATGGTTTTTTGATGCTTTGCTTTGCGATATGGATGGTGAGAAGCGAGAAGAAATTGGCGAAGGCGGACTTGGGTGAGGTAAGCTTTTCTGATATACAAATTTCTTCTTCCGAATGCTATTGCGTGTATTTAGACTTCCTTCATTCAGAGTGCTCATTTTTATGCTCGTGATTTTTTTTTTTTTTTTTT
>RBNI01002612.1:0-18001 GCA_003990745.1 Jimgerdemannia flammicorona | reverse complement strand
GGGGGGGGGACAGGGAGGGAAAGGGAGAGAGAAAAGAAGAGAAAAGAAGAGAGGGGGCCTTTGTTCGCACAAATGATTTACAATTGGAAGCGTGATCGACGAATATGTGATGGACCGATTTCGTTCATGCCGGGTTAGCTGGATGTGGGCAGGCACTGCGTTTCTGGGACTCCACTGATCTGTATTCCAGGACATGCATAAACAAGCTTCTCCCCAAACACAGCCCTGTTGAGTTCTATGATGGCTCACATTTTGGAATCTAACCATCGAGGTATTAAACCGAGTCCATTAGGTGAATACTGAGATCCGGAATGATCGCTTTGGGAAAATTTACTAGATTTGTCAACTTGACAGGCGACGCAGAGGATAAGGAAGACACATGCCAAGATTTATTGTATGCACTTGGCTTTGCATACTCACGATCTATTACTCTGTTTCCTGTTTGAAGTCACCCCCTTATCGAGCGAGTACCTGTTGATGTGTGTTCACTAGCACTGCCGTCGGATCATAATATCGTCGGGAGAGGCGCTTTGTTCAAAATGAAAACGTTATACCTTTATCTCGACGAGTTTTCAAAGTGTGTACCAGACACGTAGTATCTATAATAAATGGAAGTTGAAGAGAGGAAAGGAGTGTTGTGGCCTCTCCAGAAACCCAATGCATCCAGCCTCCGAGGATACGCTTACTAAGATCGTCATCCGTGACACTTTTCCACTTGGTCCTATGTCACGTGCTTTAGCATCCCTTATTTAAAATATCTTTAAGTGGCCGAACTGGGTCTGTGCGATCCGGTACACCGGGCTTTGGAGCCGCGGGTTTGTTCTGGAACGACGTATCAGATGGGAAAAGGTGGAAATAACAATACCGTTTGGCCTCGGAAATACCCAGTACATTTGAGTATATACCTGTACCATGTATGCGGTGTGGTTATGATGAATGACCACTATGGTGCCATAAGGTTCTGCCCCTGTGATTGCGTGGGAAGTATTCAATTACTCAATAGTTTGACCCCAGAATGAGTAAGTAATTATGCAAAAACGGTACAAGTTAGCAACAGAGAGACCGCATACTGTGAACTAAAATGTAACGAATTGACGACATATCATAACTCGATTAAAAAACGCAAGCAATTCTTTGTGGTTGGTTGTTAACGTCTTGTCGATAGTATGTAATAGTTAATACAATTAGGGAAAAATTATATTACAGATTGTTGCATGATCTTTGAAGCAGAATAAACGTATGCTCAAGATTTCTTTGCTTGATACAATTCAATATTAAAATAGCATTTATGAGTGTCCAATCCCTTTCCGACGCTTCCCTCGGCTCCGTACTCTTCCATACTAACACCTAGAACTGTCGTTATCATTGGCGCAGCAGCCTTATTAGCAAACAAGATAATTTTCATTACTATTTGACTCTGAATTAACATTGTATGTATCGGACCATTGTGTGATATACCTATCTCTTTCGACGGCTGAGCGATTTCCGGAGGGCCCCGTCCGACAGGTCATGTAATCACATTGTCTTCCAACCCATCCTCAATCCAGATAATGGGGCTAATGCCACGCAATTTGGCTAGTAAAATTACGTGCTTTATAAGCTTCCAACCTGTACGCAGGATAATTGTACATGATTCTGGCAAGGATGACAGAAATTATATACCTTGGTTAAAAACCAGATTAGTGTGTGGCCCAGCACCATGCATCACCAACGGTTAGCATCTGATTCCATTTTCCGATATAGCGAAAGACAAGATTTTTTAGGTGCATTTTGTAGCCATACCCAACTCAACCGTCCCGTCGCGCGTATCAGTTATTTTAAAACAATGGGCCATTGGACCTCAGTCCTGCCGCGCGCTGAAACACAAAATCGAAGGTTTCATCATCAAATGGCAATCCCGTCGTGGTAAAAATACAATTTGGTGGAGATATAGTGTCGAAAAACATGTCCTAATTTAATTCCGTGGATTTCTAATCTCGGCATCTCCTGTATGTTGTTGGTATGTGTAGCAAAGAGGAAGAGATTTATAAAGTTCTTGAGATAAAAAAAAAAAGGGGGGGTTATTTTTTTCACGAGCAAGTATTTGCTGTGGAAAAAGGGGAAACTTCTACTTACAACAGACCATATATGTACCTGTCCTACACCTAAAGGGCATACTGTTATCAGTTGAACTTGGAAAGGCAAGATGACGAATTAAATTAGATATGACGTTCCCTACCCAACATCGAGGTCTTCGATATCTCGCTCTAAATCTTCTTTGAGTGGTGCAGTGTAGTTCCTGTGACATGTGAAGGAAGAAGATAGCTCAGCCGCGTTTGATTTTGGAAATACTCCGCAAGTGGGAAAACGACAAGACCAATTTTTCTGTACTTACCCCCCTAGCATGTATATACCTATTGATTAGGCAGCGACATCGGAAGTCAACTTTTAGAATCATCTCGCGATACCAATCCGAAAGTTCGATTATAGAAGTGATTATCTTACCGAAACAGAAAATGCTGCCTGTTCAATCGAGCAATTTCCCATCGGTCTGACGGTAGAAGGTAAGTTGAATTTCCAGCCTTGAAACCGCGCCGAACGATCCAAACATACTTGGAGCGATGTGAGTTGTCATCGACATCGGCTTCCTTGACTTGGTCTTGCGGTTCGTCGTCCTTGGCAACAATCCCGCGGTCGTAAAGCGCACGGTGAGATTGAATAGATGACGAGTTATCCATCGACATGTTGGAAAGCAGCAGTCATTCAATGCGTTTGGCAACAAGGAAGATAAAGACACGAGATTAATTACAAGCTTGATTGTGTTTCTTGTGTATATATCACGTGTGCGATGATACCAGTGATGAATTGTTCGATTCAAAACACGATTTAAATGGGTTAGGAGCCTCGCAGTAGATCATGGGTGGCCGACATGATACGAATTCCATGTGCCGAAAAAAGAAGCTCTCGCAAAGACCAGGTGTAATGACAGTTCAGGTTTCCAGCGGAGCGTTATATCAAGAATATTTTCTGCAATCCAACCTCTAAACAGTGGCTTATCGTGCATATCTCTGTACAATTACGACAGAGGCAGCAATCTCGACTCCGAATCCTTGTGCAAGCTTACGCACTACCTCTCTTTCGAAATGCTCGACACCGGCCAAAACGAGCGATAAGTTTGACATTGTAACACCGATACGGTCCATGCAGTGATACATGCACGTAGATGATCCCTCTGGAAGTGCTTATCACGCCACTTCCCCCTTTGTTGTAGATACAGTCAGCGTATTTCCATTAACAAAGCGACATTTGAACCTTAAACCAAACAGCCGTATGTGGTTTGAACGAGAACGGTATTCTTGAAATACAAGTCGAGAGAAAATCCTGGTCCCACAGCAATAAATACATCGAACAAGCTAAAGACTTCGTCTCTCCAATATCCTTTCACTCTCCATTACAGGGATAGAGACTTCACAAACCGAGTTTATGGGACCAATCACCCGTAAGCTTCCTTTGGGTTTCTCAAATAGCGGTTGCAACCACGCCGTACCACCTCGATGTGATCGAACAATACCGCCACAACTGCCGTGCAACGCACGCAGTCTCCTTTTCACCAATCGGCCCCAGGCCGTAGACATGCGCCTCGAAGTCCACAGCCCGGGTAAAGTCCACCACAGTGGAGGCGTCGAGGATTTTGTCAGGCTCCAGCCCGATTGTTCTGTCCTAACTCTAGCGATTCTTTGACGACGCGCTGCGTGACCGTGTGCCCGGCGTGCTGCAGTATGAGCCAGCTCCCAATGCAGTTGTTGACAAGATCGACATCTGGTGATGTGAAGGTGGCACGGAGAGCATGGAACTCGGACGGCATAATGTGAGGAGGCCCGGCAGCAACGATGGCCATATATAGGGGCCTGTTCAGGTAGCGGTCAAAGCGTACATCAAAGTAGAGTGAGGCCATGGTGACGCGGGGAACGAGCAGGGGCGGTTCGGCGGCACTCCTGAGAAGGCGAGATCAGGAGGCCTCGCGAAGGGCGACGGAGCGGGTTGTGATAGAGGCGAATATCAGAGGTCATGGCCATGGCGCGAATATCCGGACTGATCGTTTGGAAACTGGCGATCGGGAGTACGGGCCTCCTTCCGGGGATCGAGTCTCGAGTCCTTTGGCCGTTCGACAACAATTATGCTGCCAAACCACCTTGTGCTCATGGATGGCTTTCCGACATGCCGCTGCGGTATCGAACGTGACGAACCCGAACTCAATTTTTGCTTGCACTCTCGTAATGCTGTCGCAAGCGGAGAAATAGGCCTCATAATCTTGCTGCATCGCCGACCGACTGACTTGCCCGACGTACACTTTGTGCCAATCCCTGTCAATGGACATCATCTCCACGCGGATCTCCTCTCCGAGCCACTTCCTTTTGTGTAATTGACAGATGGCTTTTAGGAAGGTCGTACTCGACGAAGCCGAAACCCGTCCTTGACGACGATGTGTCGAATAGGGCCGCATCTGTTGAAGAAAGACGAATAGTCGTCGTGCGTTGCAATTTTGATACTCCCCTAACGTACATGGTGCGGTCCGAATTGTTTTGCAGTGGATCCATGAAATGTCGTGTACAGCAGTCAGTGGACGATAAAATAGAGGTGGTGTATCGCATGTTTCTAGAAGGATCAAGCGTGCAAGAATTATGAATAATATGAAACATGTCTGTCATATTAAAGTGTGATGGCTCAAAGGGTCTCTTTCAACCGAAACCTAGACACAACAGAACGCAAAGACCATCTCAGCCGCTACGTATTTGAATGAGCTAGGGGGCCTTTGTTCTCAAATATTGCAAACAAGGTCGGTTACCTGGAGGGCCATTTTTAAAAGGAGGATAATGCGACAGCGCTTTGCCCAACACATTGCTCGAACTCCTGTACACTGAACAGCATCGTACACTGTTTAAACTTGGTATACGACGTCTCGACACCATTGATCACGACAGCCAGACATGAAGACTACAACCGCTTTCCTATCACCAGGGTGCCGTTGCTTCATTCATGTTGACCAAGATCATCTTTGCTTCTCCCGGTCTACCCTGCGAATTATCACTTTATTCCATTATTGATCTAGTCACCTCAGAATATACCGGTTGGCGTTACCCGCTGTTTGGCCAAAGGGAATGTATGCGTGTCCTTGCGTCATGCAGTCTTGTCTTTTATTCTTTGCTACACTCCACCAGCCTTACTATCACCCCACCACTCTTACCCCCACCACCCTTATCCCCACCACCCTTATCCCCACTTGCCTTACCCCACTGACCTTAAGGTCCTACTGGAATAATTGGATTTCTTTCTTTTATATCGATTTTTCTATTTTCTATTTTCTATTTTCTATTATTATTTTATACAGATTTCTATTTTTTATAGATTTAAGTTATTTTGAAGCTCTATTCCTTAATACAACATGTTCTTATAGCAACCACCTTTATAGCAATCATGCTTACAGCAATCATGCTTAGAGCAACTGCATTTATAGTAACTATACTTGGAGCCTCAAGAGCAGTCATAGTAATAGAGACGCCATCAAAAGCTTTGAAAAGCCCTCTGTGATTCGGGGGTTCAGTCTCTTTACTGTCTGTACCATCTTATTAGGCATCATTGTGAGCAATAGTTGGTGTGTGATGATTGGTGTGTGGTGGTTGGCGTATGACAGTGGTTGGGCGTGCGATGGATTCTGTGTAACAAGGCACCCAGCAAATTTAGCCGGGTTTTAGGACTATGATGTTTTAGGCAGTGTTGGCCAAGATATCCGACCTTTCTTTTCATCGACTCCAAGCTTGAGTTGTTTTGTCCTGCTACCTGGAGAAGTAAACAAAACCAATCACATACACCGTTGGACGTATACTCCAATTGTGTGGACAAGCGAGCCTGTCCATGCGGCCTCTGCTTCATTCGTAAAAGTGACTATTATTTACATCTTATGTAAGGGGGTAATGTTACGTACTATACAAACACAATCGCCCTTAGTCTGAGAAAACAAAGAAGCTCAAGGAAGAAGGTATAGTAGGAATGGAGATAGGGAATGTGACACTATGTGAAGAGAAACAACGAAAGAAACGCGACAAAACGAGACACAACAAAACGAGAAAAAACAAAATGAGACAAACCAACAAAAACAGTTGATGATGTCGAGTGTTTAAATTTTATATATAGTTACGAACACGCCTACACGTCTTCAAGAAAGTACATGTGTTTCACTCAACGACTCGCGTCCACCATAACCTCGGGCTCGGCTTTGATTCTCTTTACGTCAGTTGTCCAGCGCGCGAGCGCCTCGAACGTCATGTTTGCGCTCGCAAGGATAGCGATGAGGGAATCCGGTTCGGGTTTGGCATCCACGTCGACGTATTGTGTTGTAGGACGGCCGCGAACGTATTTAGTCACCCCAGCAATGGAGAGAGTGCCAAAAGTGTCCGGAAGGATGCGAGTATCTGAAGTGATTATTGCGGTGTAGATGAGTGGAGGTGTTTGGCGAAATAAAGATACAAGCCAAACGATGTGAACAACACACCTTCATATGTATCCTTGATCGCCAACGTCACTTCTGCTTCGGTCACGTCAATAACCTCATCCACGAATTCCCGGCCCCACACCTTCGCAGCTTCGTTGCGGTCCTGCAAGCAGACAGCGATGACCTGGACGTGAGACGCAATCCGCTTGACGTAGATGGCGACGGCGACGGCGAGTCCCCACGACTCGGGAGTGGTGCCAACAGGGCAGAAGACAGCGGCGATGCGGTTAATGGGGTGCTGGGTCATGAGCTCCATAGCGACGGTCCCGTATCCGCCGAGAATGTGCGGGTCCAGCGGATCCATGAGGTGGGCCGTTGTCGGATGGTAGGGGACGGAGACGCGGGTTGAGAGAAGGGAGAGGGCATCAGCGTGGGTACCTGCCGGTTTGAGGGAAGGAAAAGGATGGCCTGTGAGCGTGTAATTGACGAGATATTTGTAAAAAAATCATAAAACAGAAGAGTGAAAATAAAATTTTATTCACCTTCGCTCACACTGCAAACGGCCTCGACATTGCCTTTCTCGGTCTTCATAACATTCAGAAGCCAGTTTCCCACGCCCCTCGCCTCTGTCGAAAACACTTCGGGGTGAGCGTCCTCGCGTTTGATCAGGACGGTTGCGCCTAGCTTCCTCGACAGCTTCGTTGCCGGTTGTAAGGGCGTTTTCTGGATCTTGAGCACGTCTACCACGGAGGTTGGGTTAGGAGCGGATGACAGCGCGCGTGGCACATCATACAGAGGTGAGGTCAGGGTGAGGTGTATGACGAGGGCAGGGTTAGCCGGGTCTGGGACGGGGGCAGAAAGGGGGGAGAGCGACGGAGAGAGCTCTGGAGTAGCGAGGAGGGTTGGGGTGGAGGAATAGCTGGATTCCGAGTAGGATGGGGTGAAGAGGAGATTGTATGTAGTTGGAACGGGGGGCAGATCAATGAATCTGGAATCCTTGATGAAAGGTTGGTGTGTCGATGTTTCAAGGTGGATAAACTCCATGACCATGATTTAAATGTAGTGAGGATGAAGGCAGCTATGGGTCAATTGGAAGGGGCTTTTTAAATCACTTTCAAACCCATTGAAAAGCATTTTCGGATCACAGTCCAACGCAAAAAATAATATAAAAAAACGAACCGATCGGCCAATCAACCTCATATCTCGCCCCAGCTTTCCCACAGTCACCTGGTCTCAGCGGAAAGGGCAGCCTTGACGTAGATAGCGCTCTCGGGCCGAGGGCATATCTCCTGTCTCGAGCTTATCATGACGATAGTTATAACCCATATGCGCCAATCGTAAAATTTACACGCCAACCTAAAATTATGTCATAAATAAAGGTAAAAACATTCGCGGTTGTCCTTCACATTCCAAGGCTATGCTATCATCTGTGTTCGAGAGCAGGTGGCCTTGCTCGTCCCTTTTCGCAGATTCGCTAACGATTTCTATGCATTTCGGAATGACGCCGGTAGGTGCTCCGATCACAAGGCGGAAAGGCCTTGTGATTTGCTATGATAACCAACATACGCGGGTTGAAAATCTGTTGCGTGTAGGCCTACCCAAAGAACATGGTAGATGAAGAGGATGGGGGCTATTTCCTGCCCCAATCTATAAACCATACCACGTGATCAGTTACATGCGACTGCGGTCATAATCCGACACTCGGTAACACGTGACTACCGATCACGTGCTACATGGTGATACGCCGTTGCGTCGTGAGTCTTCTGCCTCTCCCCAAGCATATAACTGGACTGTCTCTATTATCTGTTATATACCAAAAGTTGACTATATATATATATGTACCAGGCTAGATACTATTGATAATAAACTACTATTTGTTCTATAAGATTATAAGAAACTCTTGTTTTTTGTTTTTTGTTTTTTGTTTTTTTAAATATACATTAACTGGGTTTTAGATTCATATGATCTTCTCATTTCTTGGAGGAAAGGTTTATTTTGCCAGAATTTATATTTTGAAGCTAAAATTGATGTTTTTAAGTTATTATAACTAAGTTACAATTTTTGAAGAAAAAACTAATTAACTTTTTAATTTTATTTGAGATATTATTTAAAAAACTCTCATTTTAAATTCTATTATCTCAATTACTATTCTGTTGTCTCAATTATTATTTTATATTATATTTTAATATAATAAACTATACTCTAATATAATAATAATAATATCACTAAGTAGGATATATATTATCAGATTTATATTATTAATAAGTTTATACTAAAATAATTAATAATATTAATGAGATTATAGTAATTTGGCTAATTTTAACTTATAATATCAATGATATCATAGTAGTCAAACTAATCTCAATATTAGAGAGAGTCAAAATTAGGTAAAATGATATATGATATTTTGGAAAAATATCTCATAATAATGTAGAGCCTTATAATATAATTTCTAAATTATAATCAGCTATCTCTCAAAATATATGATTTTAACTTATTATATCATAAGAGGCTAAAATATCATAAATACCCTATGAACACTCCTACTCACAATCTATATCCACATTACTAAACTATATTGATCTCTAACTCTTGGATGATTTTAATAAAAAATAAAGTATCTACTACTTATTATAATATCTGCTATGATTTCTACTTTTCTATAGTTTTAATCTTATGATTTCATATATTATTCCTTACTGCTCTCAGGTAATATAAGTGACAATAAAGAGGAGATCAATAAGAAGATCTGTCTGTCTCTTGATGATTACTATATAATTGTAAACTAGCTGAAAAATAAAAGATATCTATAGAATTTCCAAGAAAACAAATATCAGTAGTAGTCTTAAAATTATGAAGATCATAGCCTTTAGTCTGATAGTAGTATACTTATCAATAGTGCTCTCAAATGAATCAAATCAATTCAAATTGAATCAAATTAAGAGTGATTCAAATTAAATTGAATTGAGGATTTTTTAATTTGAATTAAGTTTAATTTGAATTGAGTTTAAATTGAATTGAGATCCAATTTGATTCAAAATTTGAAATATAATAACTCAATGAAACATGTCTAAATTTAATAAAGGTTATTAAATTTGGATATATTTTCATCAAGTTATTAAATTTCAAAAATTTTAGATTTATAAATTATTGAAATTTAAAGTTAGTGACTTGATATATTAATCTTTTATTTATTATTCAAATATACAGCAATACAATATATTTAGTACTTATGATACTTGTTCAATATATTCCACTTATCTGATACTTAGTATTTAGTAGCATATCTGGCTATAGTAATAGCCAACTGATAGAAATTATCATAAGATCTTTTTCTTAAAGATAGATCAGAAGTCAATAGGTTCAACTTCTGGTAAATTTTAGAAAAGGTACCACAAGTCTTCCTATATTATTTGCAATTATTACAACTGGTTTAAGAATGATCTCTTGGCTTTAAAATAGCCAGAACAACTAGGGCTAGGGAGACTGAAGTGATGATCAGGGCTAGAACAATGACTAGGACTAGAGAGGTGACTGGGGCAGCTGAAAGAGTTAGGGTAATAGCTGAGATAAATTGCTCAATCACTTTATTAATCATTTTCTTCTTCTTTTAATACATATTTATCTTGAGTAGTATCAATTTTATCAGTCACTACCTAAATAGATATTTTGCTAATTATATGGTTATATCTTTGAAATAATTTAAGAGATAGTTAAGATAAACTTGAAAATACATTTTATTTTGTTTTTATTAGGTTTTTTATTATTTTATTTTTTTATTTAAAATGGCAGCTTAAAGAGCTTATTTATATGTTTTAATATCAGATCAATAAGCAAACTCCAAGAGCTTTATAAGTTATAGTAATATAATTAAAACTTCAAATATAGCTAAGAGCCATAGTGATATAATTAATGAGTGAGCTCCAAGAGGTTTAAATATAGTACTAAGAGCTAGAAGATAGTACCAAGAGTCATAGTAATGTAATTAATGAGCTAGCCCTAAGAGCTTTGAATATACCAGTATATGTATTAGAAATTATATTCAAATATTATGATATAGATATATTTATTTAATATTTCAAGATTAAACTATATTTTAAGATATTTCAACTAGATTTTGAGATTTCAGAATTAGTCAACTTATTGCTATACCTTTAAATATATATATTCACAAATTATTTTAGAGTCTAAAGTACCTCTTTTAGGCACTATAAGATCTTTATCTCTTGAAAAAACTCTCTCTATAAGTGTACTTATTGCTGGAATAGCTAAATAGTTATATGTTATTTTTGCTAGATTTAGGTAATCTCTACTATAGTCCTAATATTCCCAATAAATTAAATCAAATTAATAATATTTCAAATTAGACCAACTCACTTGCTATTAAGATAATGTATCAACTCTTAGTTGAAATTTAACAGTTTCACTTTTCAAATAATTATCTAACTCCTTCTTAAGATCTGTTATCAGTTTTTGTCTTTTATTGTTGAATATATATTTAGATAGTTTAGTAATATCATCAATATCAATATTATCTCCTATTTTTCAGAACTTATATGATAAACTGATAGAGAGATATAGTTTTTATTATAGACTATACAAACAGTTATTTTGGTCCAATACTTCTTTCTCTACTACCTTACTGGTCACAAGGTTTGGTAGGTGACCTTCTAAGTTTTCTTTCCCCTATTATTACTCCCTCTACCTCAGATTAGTTTACTATACCTAAAGGAGCATAGTGAGAGAAGGACAATAGTGATGAGTTGCTCTTTTATTGATATCAGATTGGTATCTTCTCTACTTTTTCATGGCTTTTAGTATCTTCAGCTATATCTAGAGTATACTTATTTTGATATAGTACCTTCTTCTTTTTGCCATCACTAATAAGGTATTGTCTCAGAGTATCATAGATTACATAGGGAGTCAGCTGACCTTGGGTATTAAGTGCCCAATATAGATTACTTGCAGGTCCTTAGTACCTATAGTGGGGCCCTCTGGCTTTGGTAAGCTTCTTAGTGAGTGCAGTTCTGGTATAGGTAACTGTTTTTCAGGTGTTGTTGGAATGGAAGGAGAGATGACCATCACAGATAAGAGGAAGGGCAATAATAGTAGACTAGTAGGGTACCAGACTGGGGACAGTTATTGGGGCTGAGGTGGGTGCTGCTTTGGTGGGGCCTTTTGATTGATATAGAGTGATTAAATAGTAGGTATCACTCTCAGCTTCTTTTGGTGATATGTGAGGTTAGACCCCAGTCATTGGAGAGGGTTGGGGGGCCTGAGGCTATCTATTTCAGGTGTCTTGGCTGCACTTTACTAGAACTGAGAGCTGATATAGCAATGTGATCAAGGCCTACAGGCTTGAGTAGTAAGATATTGAGAGTCTTCTCTTGCCTTATATATAAGTTCTTTACTTACCTCATTTGGGAGAACCAGGTCCTATCTACTATAATATACTTTGATGAGAGTTTTTCTTTACCTGTCATTCTCTTTGGGGTGGCAGGAGCTATTCTATTCAGCTTGGGTATGGCCTTATATATATATTGGGGTTTTGGATATATGCTTTCAGTCATTAGTATATGGCTGAGTTTCCCCTAGTGGTAGGAGTGTGGTATACAGAATGAGGTACAGGCTACTATAGAACTAAGCTCAAGAATCTTCAATTCTATAATGATAGAAAGAAGATCTTAAAGTATTTACTATAAGACTAGAAACTCTCCTAAATACTAGAGTAGAATACAGCTGACAAGATTAGACTATAAATAGAATCTGAGCTATCTACTTCTTTGATACTATCTCTGAATAATTATTAGAGAAAATTTGTAAACAAAGATAACTCTATAATTATCCATATAAATAATAGTGTCTAGGATAAGCTATTATTAAAACATATATCATCTTTATAGCCCAAGACCAAGAGACAACAGAAATACAATAAAGAAGACAAATGACATTAATTTGAAAAGAAGTATGAACTCCAGAATAAGACCTCAAGACTACAAAATAGATTCAAGAAACTATCTAATAAGAAAATAAAAGAACTTATAAAAAAATAAGTATATTTTTACTACAAAAAGAAAGGACATATATCTTACAAATACTCTGACAAAAAGACCTATACAAACAAATAACCATCCTTCTTACATACTATTACTATGATAGGAGATGATCTCAAAGAAATCTTAAAAAAATCAAGATCAAAAGATTCTACATCACTATGAAAATCCCAAACAAATTATATAAATTTGATGCTAGCTACAATCTCTACTCTAGTATAGAAGTAATAATTTCAGACAAGTAAGCAACTATTAGTATAGATGTTGGAATAAAAGTCTTTAAAAGAACCTATATCTACCTTATAAAAAGAAGTAGTATAGCTAAGAAAGAGAGACTCTGGGTAGCTAGAGGAGTTATAGACCAAGGATTCAAAGACAAAATCAAGGTCTTGCTATATAATACTAGATAGAAGGCAGTTGAAATCATATATAAAAAATAAATCACCCAAGCCATCATTGAGATAATATGTAATAATCTTGAAGTTGAAAAAATAAACAAACTATCACTCTCTAATAGAGGAGAAAAAGTATTTGAATTAACAGAAAGATACCCTAATAAGGTCAAGGAGAAGAATAAGGTATAGAAGATTATTTATATTAAAGAATCTCAAGATCAAGATCAGAAATAGTATCAGTATATTATCAATAGATATATCTCTATAGAATAATATCTTCATAGAATCAAGATATACTATTTTGAATATATAAGAGAATATATTATATATATTTTCAAATTCAAGAAGTATAAGTCAACTATTCTAAAACAATAAGATGAAAAAATCAAGAATATAAATAATAAAGTTAGAGAAATATAAGATTGAGAAGAAAAAACTACCTCAGAAATAATTACTACCTAGTAAGAAGATAATATAGAATATATCTACCTCTAAGAAAAAATCAAAGGAAATTCTGTTGAAATCCTTATTGATAATAGAGCAAGCAAATACTATCTTAACAAAGAAACTACTGACAAAATTCTACCTTAAGATACAGAGGAATCCAGAAGGAAATATTACTATATTTAGAAATAGAATAATATAGAAACTCTCTAAGATATATAAGAATGTACTTCTATAACTCAGAAATTATATTATAAGGTAAATCTTCTATATTATATACCTCTCTAGATATAACCTCATTCTCAGAAAATTCTAGTTTACTTAGAAAAATTTTTACATTAATTGATAAATTAATACAATCTCTCTAGAAGATATCAAGTTATAGTCTAAGTATATCAAGAAGAAACTCAAGCTCAGATGTGATATTATCTCTATCATTCAGATGAAGAAGCTGATTTGAAAATCAGGCCAGTATATTTATATATATATAGTAAAGAAAATCTCAGAAAAAGATGATAAAGAACTCTTTAAACTCTTGAAAAATGAAGATAATGAGAAAGATAATCTCTAAGAACTATTCAAAAAATATGAAGATATTTTCTAAAAACTTTAAAAACTATTATCTATCTGAGCAATGGAATATAGTATTGAAATTATTTCTAATTTAGACTCTTTCAACTATATAATCTATTAATTAGTTCAATCTGAGCTAGAGATTCTTAAGGAATGATTAGCAGAATTAATAAGCAAAGGTCTCATCTGTTTATGAAATTACTATCTGATATACCAATCCTCTTTATCTATAAAAAAGATATATTGAATTCTCTATATATATATTAATTACTAAGTACTCAATAAGATCTCTATTAAGAACTAATATATATTCATATAAATTAATAAACTACTTAACCAAGTATATAAGATCAAGACTTTTTTACTTATTAATCTTATATCTAGATATTATTAAATTTGCATCAAAAAGAAAGATATCTCTAAAATAGCTTTTTAAATAAGATTTGGATACTATGAATTCTATATAATACTATTTAATCTTACTAATATATTAGTAATCTTCTAAATACTAATGAATGATATTTTTTATAAATATCTTAGAGTATTTATTTTAGTTTAGCTGAATGACATTCTGATATATAGTATGAGTAATATTATCTACTAACAATATCTATAAATAGTTTTTGATATATTTTGTAAATATAAGCTCTTAGTAAAAAGAGAGAAATACTACTTTTTTAAGAAGAAAATCAAATATCTAGAATATATTATCTTAGAAAATAATATTATTGTTAATCTCAAGAAGACCCAAGCAATCTATAATTAGTTTATTCTAAAGATTCTCAAATCTCTATAAGGATTTAATAGACTAGTAGTATATTAAAAGAGATTTATTCAAGAATTCTCTACAATTATCTCTTCACTCACAAGAGAACCAATATAAAAAAAGAATAGACAGAAGAATATATGTACTATAGTCTAAATACTCTTAAGAGAATACTGACTGATATATTAATTTTGATTAGTTCTGATCTAATAGAACTCTTTGTAGTTACTACTGATGCTTTAAATATTACTATTAGAGCTATCTTAACTCAATATAAATATTCTGTTACTTATCTATCTTAGAAACTCAATGAATATATAAGAAACTCTTTACTATTATCTGATCTCTATAAGTATAGAGATATTTTCTCCTTAGCAAAATATTTACCTTATAAACAGACTATCAAGTCCTCTAATATATTCAGACATAGCTAATTCTTACAGAAAGACAGATCTGATGAATATAGATCCTTATATCCTTTGATATTGAAATTAAGTATATTACTGAAATCAGAAATGAAGTAGCTGATGTATTCTTCTAGAGTACCCAGAAAGATGATCTCACTAAGTAATTAAAACTATATAAAATACTTCAGAGATTTGAGTAAATAAATCTCAAAAGTAAGTATTGTATCTAAGAATAGCTGGGTTCAGGCTTGGGATAAATCCAATATCAAATATTTTCAAACTAGAGTTTCTGAATTACAATATGTTTAGAATCACTTTTCTGATACCATCTAAATAAAATAAAATAAAATAAACCTCAGTCTGAAAAGTTCAATAGCAAAAGACAAGTCTACTAACTATACTTCAAGGGATATGCCTGCTAAGAGCCACTTGATCCAGAAAGGATTGCAATACTTAGAAGAAATGCCCACTCTATAGCTACTACTTAAAAGATTTGGAGCTTTCTTTTCTATTTTAGTTTACTTTTTAATACAAAGAAAAAGAAGTCTACTGATTTTGGAAGAATCAGTATCATCTGAGTTATCTACTTTATTCAAGAAGTCTGCTGATTCAGGAAGAATCTGCATCATATGAGCTATTTGCCAAGAAATCTGCCATCCAAGGAAATTCCATACTATCTAGAAATTTGCTGTCTAATGAGAAACTGCTGAAATTGTCTGCATTATGCAAAACAGAACTTGCACATATTTTCTGAGAGAAACCATTGAAAATTTTGTTGCTTTTTAACAAAGTAACTGGGGGCTCAAGCCAATCTACATAGCAGCCCCAACCTTGTAATTTGCCTCCATTGAGCCGGCATGTTATAATACTGTCACGATTCTGTCTTCTTGAGATATTTTACTGCTATGATCTAGAGTATAAAGTTAATTACCAAAAGATCCATCTGCAAGGGTTTCAATGAAAAGATAGTGCCATTTTTGGATCTATGCATTTCTTCTCCCAGCGCGGTTTGTGTCGAATATATATGTTATTTCCAGTGCACACAAATGCCAACCATAGTAGCCGTCCAACAAACCCAACAAGGAGAGTTTAGCTGAGGTTACACGACACGGGCCCGATGCTCAGATCGATGTTGGCAGTCCACGTCGATCAGCTCTGGCTCAGTAACCTTTTAAAAGTGACCGCCTCAATTGTACTACATAAAAAATGCAATTCGAACGTCCACTCCGCGTGGATTTCACTCTAAGACTCTAAAACGGAAAGGATGTCTTTGCCATGCGAGCACTCAGACTCAGTGTTGTTATTATCCACAAGGCGAACAAAGCATTTGTCATCCTGAGCTAGTGGCCAAATTCAGGGCCCAATGGCAGGAGGGTGGTGTGACTGGGCCCAGGATGTGAACCACGCGAGAACCTAGAGGTATATAAGGGCACTTTGTTCGACCACCTGCGTTATTCTCCTCTTCTCTTCGCTTCAAGCCAACGATCTACTATGGGTAAATAAATACATCCTACTTAGATCCCTACTTCGATCCCTACTTCTTCTGCTCCCCTCCTTCCCCTGCTCAACGCCTGTTGTCCTGCAGTTGTCCAGGTTCAGAAGCCCGCCCCTAAGTTCACCGCCACCGCTGTTGTCGATGGTGGGTTCAGCCAGATCTCCCTGGACGACTTCCTCGGTCAATATATTATCTTCTTCTGGTGAGTATCAATCTTTCTTGCAACCTTCCTTTCTTTTCTGTCTGTCTGAATAATCGAGCCATGCTAGTCAAATGACCATGCAAAGACCAAAGTGCTTTCTCTTATTACTAGTATTCATATCTAAGAACCGACATGGAAATTTTAAAATATGATTCCTTCCGGTCTTAGGTACCCCCTTGACTTTACCTTCGTCTGCCCTACCGAGATCATCGCGTTCTCCGACCGCATTGCCGAATTCAAGGCCCTCAACACCGCTGTCATAGCTGCCTCGACCGATTCCGGTGAGACCCGTATTTCATCCCTATGTTCCATCTCCAATCCTCGTTTCCTTCCACAATCAGTTCACACCCTTCTCTCTCTCTCTCTCTCTCTCTCTCTCTCTGCCACTCTCCAGAGTACTCCCACCTTGCTTGGATCAACACTCCGCGCAAGCAGGGCGGTCTAGGTGACATGGGCATCCCCATCATTGCCGACAAGACCAAGAAAATTGCCCGCGACTACGGCGTTCTGATCGAGGAGGAGGGCATCGCGCTTCGAGGCCTGTTCATCATCGACCCCAAGGGCATCGTTCGGTAGGTTATATTGTGATTTGACTATGTTGTTTTGTGGCTTCCACCTAGAGAGTAAGATTAGAGCAGCCCAAGTGATTTTTGCATATCCTTCCTCTCACCAAAATTTACCACAGCCAAATCACCATCAACGACCTCCCCGTCGGCCGCAATGTGGATGAGACTCTCCGCTTGGTCGAGGCTTTCCAGTTCACCGACGAGCACGGCGAGGTATGTCCAGCCGGCTGGACCAAGGGCGCAAAGACCATCAAAACCGACGACAAACTCGAGTACTTCGGCTCCATCTAGATATAGAAGCACATTGTTACTTGGGACAGGCGGGAGCGTATAATTGTATACGACTGACCGAAATCAAAATGAAATATAATAAACAATAAAATCAATCATACCAGTATATTATACACATTACATGTGTTAAGATACTTGTGTGTTGATGTTTTGGGGATAGAGTTATTTGTTGATTGAAAAGAACAAGAAAACAAACCCGGTCAAGGGTGATAGCATAGCGGGTTTGACTTTTCTAGTCATCCATGAGTGTTTAGTGCTCTATACAATTTGGTGACTAATGACAATAATTTTTTTATTGTTAGCATTGTCAGTATTATCAGCATTATTAATTTTTTTTTTT
>RBNI01002611.1:0-18001 GCA_003990745.1 Jimgerdemannia flammicorona | reverse complement strand
CTCCCTTTATTAACTGATGTCTATAGTAATATTTATACAGCCTAAGCCCTCAACCTATCCCACAGGGACCCCCCCCCTCCCTAGTTCCTACAAATGACACCCCATCCACCTTCACCATAACTCTTCCGCCACTCTTCTCTACAATCCTCCTTACTAGTCCCTTACATCCCCCTCCCTTGGGGCCCCAACCAATCTACCATGCCTTGAAGAGCTCGAGCATCAGCTCCTCCCACCTCACTACCCTCAGTCTCACCGGCCACTGGGGGCCCACCTCAAAGATGCTCCGGCAGTGTTCTGCGAGCCCCACTCATATTGCAATGGCCCAACCAACCGTCAGCCACTCATTCCCCACCCCCCCCACCAGCCTTGACTACAGTGCTGCCCACTGCCCACCCACCTCAGGGTCAGGTGCCAATATCCCCAACCTCTCCCCAACTGCCTTCCAAAAGTTCTCCATACTCCTGCACTTCTCTAGCCAATGTTCAGGAGTCTGCACCACCCCTCCCTCCTGCCCTACATTATAACACTCCTCACAGTCAAAGACCCCGCCATCCACCAGATGGTCTGCCCTAAAGTTTAGCATCACATTTCGATGCAACAGCCTCCACCATGCTACCCAGAGTTTTGGCAGGAGCCACCTCGACACAACCTTGATCCATGACCAGACACCTGCCCAGTCCCATCTCTCCCTGATCCCAGCCCCCTACCAGGTCTCCAGCCAAAGGTCTTGCCCCAGACCCCTAAGGCACTCCATTCCCTCCTCTAAGCAGAAGTCCTCAACCAGATTCCCTCCCAACAAGAGTCTGTCCCACCTCCACATTGCCAGTCCCCAGTCCTCATCCCCTTCAGTACCTTGCCAACAGATTCCAATGCGATGGGCCCCATCTACCACTCCCCACCAGAATCCTTTGTATCTCATCCTCTGGCTACCATCCAAGGCCAACAAGGACAGTAGATCACCAGAACCACCCCTTGGCGACACCTGTGCCTCCCACAAATGCTGCATAAGGGGCACCCATTCTTCTCCTCTCAACTCACTGGCCCTCTTCATCCACTACACCCTCAAGCAGAGAGCCACTTGAGAAAGTCCACCAGGCCAAGTCCTCCGCGATCCATAGGAAGTACTAGTACCTCCCAACTAATCTGACTCTGGCATCCAGCCCAGAGCCAAGAGCATGCCAACTTGAGAAGCTTTTTAACCACCCACTTAGGGAAGTCCAAATGGTAGCCCAGATATCAAAGCTTCAGCAACCAGTACACATTCAGAACAGTTACCTTTCCTGCCAGCGACATCTGTCTACCACCCCAACTTGTCAGTACTTTCCCCCATTCTACCAGCTTGCACTCCCACCATTCCTTGGGAAGTAAAGAGCCATACACTGAGAAGTAGATACCCAAGTACCATACCACTCCTCCAGCTGGGACAATTGTTCCAATGACATCCCCACCTATGACTCCTTCCCCAAGGACCATTGTCTCACACTTGTGCCAGTTGAGTTTCACCCCAGAACACCTCTCATACCACTCAACTGTCTCCTTGAGCCTAGCCACATCTGCCACTGAACCCAACCCAACCACCATATCATCCACAAATGCCCCCACCTTCCAATTGATGCCCAAGATATTCAGTCCACCAACTCTGTGCCAGATCTGATCCAACAAAGGCTCCAGGGTGAAGGCATAGAGGATAGGTGACAGCAGATCCCCCTGAGGCACCCCCCTCCCCAAGGGAAAAGAAGCCCCCCTGTGTCCATTTGCCAGAATCACAACCCTACTCCCTTCCAGTAGTCCAATGAGTGACCGACGAATGCCCACTGGTACCCCAATGTACTCCAGTACCTTCTCTAACCATACTCTCCAGACCCTATCATAGGCCTTCTCCTGATCCAAGAAGACCAAGCGGCCATCCACACTGATAGCCTGAGCACCTTCAATGATACCATGAACCTATGCTGTGCCATCCCAGATCAATCGGCCCCCCACAAATCCTTGCTGCTCCTTCCCTAGCACCTGCTGAGCCACACCCTGCAACCTCACCACCAGGATTTTGGTGACCAGCTTGTGGTCCATATCCAGCAGCATAATTGGCCTCCAGTTCTTCCAGTCCTCCTTACACCCTTTGTCCTTATACAGCAGGGACACCAACCCCAACTGCTGCCCTCCAATCCACTCCCCAGTACTGATGACCACATCATACATCAGTGACATCTCCTCCAGAGCCTCCTCTACTGATGCCATATGTTTCCAAAAGTCCCAAGGCAAACCATCCTCCCCAGGTGCCATTCTCAGAGTCATTGAAGCCAGAACTCGCAGGATCTCCTCTCCCAAAATGGGTTGGCCAAGATCCCCCAACCCTGTTGCAGGATTCGGGTGCCACACTTCCAGATGCCACTCAATGTCCTGTGCCACTTCCCCTCCCTCCTCTTCACTCCAGAGGTTACTCCAGCAGGCACTCAGCTGGCCAAGGATCCCCTACACACCTAATACCATCTCTCCCTCCTCATTAAGGACTCCTTCCCACTGGTGTCTTGCTCCCCTAGCATGAAGGAGATGGGACAAAAACCTTGTGGGCCATTCTCCTTCTTCAAATCCCTGCCACCATAACCTTGCCACTATGGCCTGAGCCTGTACCGCTTCCTCCTTCCTCAACAAATTCTGCAGCTCCACCACTTCCAGCTTAGCCCGCTTGGCCTTCCA
This sequence comes from Jimgerdemannia flammicorona, assembly GCA_003990745.1. Classification (NCBI taxonomy): domain Eukaryota; kingdom Fungi; phylum Mucoromycota; class Endogonomycetes; order Endogonales; family Endogonaceae; genus Jimgerdemannia; species Jimgerdemannia flammicorona. Next base: position 15,304 of record RBNI01002611.1, on the reverse strand, counting down.
GTCTAATACCTCCTCCTCCTCCAATAACCCAGCCCAATTCAGCAGTAGTCTTTCTAGTCTCCTAGATGCCCATCGGACTTATTTCCTCCACAGAGTACCTCACTCCTTCCCCACTTCCCCCCAGTACCTCTGAGCTTCAGATTTCAGTCTATGCCACCTATCTCCAATCCTCAACCTGGTTCCCCTCCAATTATTCACCTTGGATCATACCACCACTACCCACGCATTCCACAGGTCCATCTCATCCAGCAGCGAAGAGTTCAGATGCCAATATCCTGGCCCCTCTCCACTCCCTCCAAACCTCCCGCCTCCCCAAATACCCCAGTGATCTGACCAAGGATACCACTCAATCTCCATCATCTCCCAAACTGTATTACCCCAATACTCAGCAGTCAGAATCCAATCAATCCTAGTACCAAGTCCTCCCACCCAGTGAGTATATAGATGGCAATCCCCATCCTGAAGTTGCATGGCATCCATCAGTGAGCTGAGTCTCTCTACCTCTTCCCTGTTCTCCAATCCCCCACTCCTTCCTGCCACACCCTGTCCCCCATCAGTTCTGTCCAGCTTACTCTCCTATACCATATTAAAATCACCTCCCAGACAATCCACCCCAGCCTCAACCAAGAGCCCAGAATCCCACAGATCTCCAATCCATACCACTTGGGTCCCCCTCTCAGCCGGGCAATAACAAGATCCCACCACAATTGTGTTCCATCCAGGCCTCCGCCATGTCCCCCACACTAATCTACTACCCCAATATCCAGTGTCCGCAATGTCTCCCTTCCCCTTCCTAACCAGATTCCCACTTTACTCTGCCAAACTGCCACCCCACCCCACTCTCTTGTCCATTCCAGGCCATCTTCCTCCCCCTCACACCATACATCTTGCAGTAAGAAGAGATCTGCCTCCAGTTTCTTCAGCCATCTAAAAATCATATATTACCTCTCAGTCCCCCTAAGCCCATTGATGTTCATAGAAAAAACGTTGGTTATACTATTCATAGCGAAGTATTTGAGAGTGTTAATATCTCCACATCTATAATTCCATACTCACTTCCTCTCCAGCCAGATCCAGGTTATGTTCTGCCACAATCTCATCTTCCACATTTTGCTGTTCATCCAGAGCTGCCAACAGTTCTGCACAGTCCTCACCATCCACCATCTCCATTGATGCCCGGTACTCCTTGCACACTACCTACCACTTTGCCAGTCCCTTCCATGGCCCACACAGATAAGCTGCCCTTTCATTGGTGATACCCAAGAGTGTAGTCTCCCTTGCCTCAGTAACCTCATACTCTTCCACCTCCAGTAAGGCTGCCATCATCTCATCTCTCAACTGCCTCACAACCTCCTCCCCTCGCAGCACTCTCCCCCAGAAGTCCTCACTGATCACCCGGAAATTGATCTCTCCCAGTTCCTCAGCTGCCACATTTTGCAGTGCCCTCAACAGCCACTTCTCCCCCCCAACTACCTCCACTGCCTGTACCAAATCTGCCTCTCCCTCCTTTCTCTCCTCAGTTTGCACAGACTCATCCCAACCATCCTTTGACACATCCTCCAACTCCCCCTCTCCCACCTCGGGAACACCATCCTAGACCTGACTTTCATCCACCATCACCATGTCCCCTACCACCTCTTCCGGCCCCTGTCCCCCACTCTCCATCGGCTTCCCCCCTTGCTGCCCAGCCTCCACCCAGATGCTAGCACCCACTCCAGTGCCCTCCTCCATAGCCCCTGCCTTCCAGCCCCCATCCAAACTGGCCAGCAACTCTTTCTGCAGCTGTCTCTCCTTTGCCGTCTCCCAGAGCACTGTGTCCATTCGCACCTTTTTGCCCTCGATCACTTCCACTACTGTCCTAGCCTCATACACCCTCCAAGCCCTTTGCCTCCTTTCTACAGCCCCGGCTAGGTCCTCAAGTGCCTCCAGCAGGTCCTCCTCATCTTCCTCCGACCCCTTCACCCTCGATACCTTGCACTCCACTGGGCCCCACTTCAGTGCCACTGGCCAGTCCCTAGTCTTCCTGGTATTCTCCATCCCAAACAGCCTCAACCGGACATCCACATCTTCTGTTCTGAGCTCAGTCCCCTCCCATACCCTGAACCCAATATCGACCACCTCGCCATACTCCTTCACCACATCTGTGACCAGCTTCCTTGCCATCTCCTTCTTCACAGTCAGTATATCTGCAATCACCAAATGTACCACTCGGGAATCCCAATGCATACACCTCGCCATGGGCACCAAGATCCCTCCAACTATCACCCTCTTCTCCACTGCCTCCAGTAGCAAATCCTCCTCCTCAAACCCCACCTTGACTGCCTCCAGCTTCTTCAAGAACTTAATCGAGGCCGCACCCTTCACCTCGCTAGCCAGTAGCCCCAGCACCATCTTCACCATCACCGCCAAGCCATGGAAGCACAGTGTGATGGTGAATTCCAATTGAGATTTCTTGAGTAACGGGGCCGCCACGAGGCCTGTCACACCATCAGCCAGGTCTCCAGGTCTCGTGCTGCTCCCTGTCCATGTCCTCCATCAGCCATCACATCTGGATTTTTTTCCAGATTGCCCATCACACCACCATCAGTAGTCCCTACCTCAGCTACTACACCTCCAGCCCCACTATACTGACCCCCCAGTAGAGAGGCCCCCTTGCCACTCATGGTAGCAGGTGCCTTCCCCAGCTCCAGCCAGCCATCTAGCCCCATCGCCTGCTTTCCCATCCTGACTTTCTCCATGAAGGTCATCCTCCCTCCCCAATATGGCCTTGCACCTCCTCTGCCAACACCCCCAGCCCCATGGCCCCTCATCGAAGTACTCGGCATACCAATACCAGCACCTTGACCCCCCCCCACATGCTGCCAGTCAAAGACACTAGGGCCCCCCTGCCCAGTATGCTCACCAGAATACATGTTGCTAGCCATGTTGATAACACCAATACTTGAAGATATTGTCAAAAGTGTTGTCTGAAGTTTGTGTCACCCGAATGTTACTGGAGAGAGCCTGATTAAAGCTTTTGCTAGTTTCACTCTAGTTACCAAATAGTTACTTGAGATAATCTTGAGTAGTAAGATTCAGAACATAGGGTTGATATCATATATAGTTGTTGTTAGCATCAAAGATTACATTTTCTTATTGAAGTTTTATTTCCAAAATGTAGAGAAATGTGATATTGTCGAAGGCATTATCTCTTATAATGATCAATATCTGTATTTCAAAATTTTGATATATAAAACTATATAGAAAGTAGTTAATAATTAAAAGTAAAAAGCTTTTTTTTTTTTTTATTCTCTTTTTATATTAGTTTAAAAATAAAACACTCCTATATCTTAGTTGTAATTTCAAGCTTATAAATATAGTTTATAAATACTTCTGTAATATTTTCTCCAGAGTGAGGACTCTCAAACTTTACAAAGTCAAGAGTAAGAGTTTGAAGCTGCTAATTTGAATTAATTCAATATCCAGTAATAATGAGAAATGAAATAATATTAGGAGATGTCTAAACATCAATTATAAATTAAAATATAGTTAGTAACTATAATTAATTCAATAACATTCTTAATATTACTAATATTTATCTGAAGCTTTTAATGGAGATTATTATATTCTTTTTTATAAGCCTCCATAATATCATTATGAATAGTATCAGCACTTGGGGTATGTAAATCAGACTTGAGAAGATCAAAGAGACTTCATAAAGAAGTACTCTCAATTGCCATAAATAGTTAATCATTACATTGTAACAAACTACAAAACATAGCAATCTTGAAACTCAACCAGGTGATATGAACATTAGTATAGCATAGTAACCAGCAACTATTGCTGTGGAAGATGAATAAATAACCAGATAGCCAAAGAAGGAAATAATGTGAACAGTAGCTGTCACCCTAACAGTGGCTGTCACCCTGACAGCGGCTGTCACTCTGACAGTAAATGTCACCCCATAGATAGCATTCTATAGTTAGTCAGATAGCAACCAGATAGTAACCACAATGTATAAAATACCCAAGAGACAAGAGTGAATAAACCTCAGTCTGAAATTAAAGCAAAAGACAAGTCTGCCTACCATACTTCAAGAGGAACTCTACAGCCACTGTTAGGAGATTGTGAGCTTATTTCTCCACTCCAGTCCACTTTCCAATACAAAGAATGAGTCCGAAATTGAATCCAAAAGCAAAAGTCAAGTCTGCCCACCACACTTCGAGAGGAACTCTATAGCCACTGTTAGGAGATTGTGAGCATTGGTCCCCTTTTCCACTCTGGTCCACTTTCTAATACAAAGCTTGAAGATTTTGCTGCCAAGTTCAAGGAAGAACTTCGCTGCCATTTCCAAGCCATTCGCCACATTCCCAGAGAGCTCTATTCTTGCCATAAGCCAGTCTATTGATGTAACTTCGCAGTAGAGCCAGTCTATTGATACAACTCCACACAAACAAAGCCAGTCTTGACATAACTTGCCAAGAATCCGAGTTAATTCCCAGCTACCATTTTCAAGTTATCTGCATTCCCAGTTAAAGCTGCTGATTCAGGAAGGATCCACAACACCCGAGTTATTATTCCCAGAAGAGCCCGATTCAGAAGAATCTGTGCCATTCAAGTTCTGAGTTATCCACCACAAAATCGTTTGTCTGTTCCCAGTGAGCCCGATTCAGAGAACCTGCACCAGTAGTTTTCCCAGTTGAAGCTGCTGATCCTGAAGAATCTGCCGCCAGTATAATTCCCAGTAAAGCCACTGTTTCAGAAAAGCCATGCCAAATCAAGCCATCCACCAGAAATTGCATAATTTTGGAAAATCGTCATGCTACACAAGATTGTCACACAGAAATCGCATAAGGAGAACTGCTAAATTGCCAGACCATCACACACAAGATCGTCATGCTACACAAATTCTGCCATTCCCAGTTGACCCAAGAAGGAAACCCATTCATCCACACAAATCGCCACTATACCCAGAGAACCATCCTAATTAGGAAATTGACATACAAATTACTTGCAGATATCCAGCTTTGACTATTATACCACTAAACACCAAGGACCTCAGGAATCTTAGAACATTTTGTTGCTTTTAACAAAAGTAACTGTGGGCTCAAGCCAAACTACATCAACCCCCAACCTTGTAATTTGCCTCCATTGAGCCAGCACATTACATTTGGGGACTCAACTGTGAAGATTTCAAAATTGACATGACTTTTCAGTTTACAAGAACCCACAGTCAAACTGGATACATTTGATATAACACCAATCTCTGCCACTACAGGAGAACCAGTCATCACTAGCATTTGGACAGGAAGAGAAGTAATCACCTCAAGACTTGCCAACTACCCAGCATCAGAAGGATCCCAACCAGAAGCAGGAGGCAGTATAGCCCGAAATCCCCAACCAGATCAACCAGATCAACCAGACAATACAGGCAGCCCTGCTAGAGATTTTGGAGAACTTGCATAGAAACTAGAAGATCTCATTACATGGACTCAATACTTTACAGCCAGATATCCCACACCAGTCTCACCAATCTCACCAATAGAACCCCTACCACAACCCCTTGCAGAATCAGAAGTAGCTCCTATAAGAATACCTAGACCTATTCCACTCTGTCCAAGAACCAGAACACTATCTTCAAGATACCCAAGCACCCCCATCTCCAGTGACAGTTCAGAAAGTGAATCAGAATCAGAATCTGAACTTGAACCAGAATCAGAAGAAAGTGACAATGAAATGGCCACCTCATTGCCAACCTTTGCAGGATACCCAGAGGAAGACCCCAGAGAATTCCTTGATGGAATTGAAGGAATTGCAGCCTTGAGAAATCTCTCAGATGAAAGAAAAATCACTATCTATAAAGCTTAGCTCAGAGAACCAGCCAGAGGAATTTTCCATCAAACAGCAAACAACCAAGATTCAGAACTAACAAGACAGATACAAGCAGCAATGTCTGACAAACTAGAATATGAGGCCATGGTTCACTGGCTCATCGCAAAGTATGTGGGAAATGAATCTTGCCACAAGGCTCAAGAATCCATCATGGAGATGAAGATGAATTTTGGAGAGTCACCCAGAGCCTTCTTCACAAGAATATAGAAGAGAATACATGCTGTCAGGTTCAATGCCACCAATCAGGACATCATTGGTCCGATGACCTTCATGAATGGAATTCCCCCAAACATTGCCCAGCATATTCACACCCTGGATATCAGAAGGTCTGAAGAGTAAGTAGATGCAGTCCAAGGATTCTTTGATATCAGATAAGGACTACTTGGAGTGATCATGATAAGAAAGAAGATAAAGAAGACATCTTGGTCAAAGCTCTACAAGGAATCCTTCAAGGACAAGAAAGATCTGAAGAAAGAAGACCAGCCAAGGAAGGGAAGAAGAACAGAAATGAAATCCAAGACCTCAGCTCTAAGTTGGACTGATTGGTTGGACAGATTGTAAAACTCACCACACGTGAAAATCTGGGCTACCAAGACAATAGAGGATACCCACCACAGAGGAGCCAAGGTTATCCACCAAGAGATAATAGGAGTTACCAGCAAGAAGAAAGAAGGTACCCTGTCCAAGATAGAGCTCAAGTCCAATGCTTCCACTGTGGACAATTCAGACACTATGCCACTGAATATGACAATAAAAGAAGTGACTGAAGAGACTCAGAACCATCAATCCAAAGGAATGACACCCAGTACAAGAAGGCTGAAGCCCATCCTGTTGAGGACTTCAAAGAAGCAAGCAACAGTGAAGACTACAGTGACCTAGACTTGTACCCCACTAAGGTTATAACTCGAAAAATAGTCTATCCAGCAGAGCAAAGAAAGAGACCTGTAGGAAGACCATCCAGGAACATCAGCAGAAGAATTATTCAAGAAGAAGTTAAAGAACATGAGGAGGAACAAGTAGAAACACCTCCCCAAACCCCCTCACCTTTTGTTCCTGAGACAAATGAGTTGCCCCCAGAAGATGAAGAAATGGAACAAGAAGAGCAGGAACCTGCTGCTCCAAAGCCTAAGAAGAAGTACACTCTGAAGATCATGTCTAGAGACATTTACAATGAAGCCTGGCAGAAGTTCAAGAAGCCAAGATGAAAGTCCCTCTTCTGCAGTTCTTGCAACTGATACCAGCTGAAGTCCAAAACAAATTGCTAAGAACCACCAGGTCTAGTACTGGCCAAGTTCCAATCCCACAGTAAGAACCAGCTTCCATCTCTGTGCAAGCAGCCGAAAGACATGTCAGCACCTACTTACATAGAGATATTGGAGGACAAAAAGCAAAAATCCTCATAGACACAGGAGCAGCTGTCTGTGTCATTGCCAAATGATTCTTGGATACCCTCCAATGGCCCATTGATGGACCATCCAACCTCAGCATCATAGTAGCAGATGGAGCCCGAACTCAAACCCTTGGAGAAGTACAAAATATCACCATATCTCTTGGACACATTCAGTTCTCTATCCCCAAAGCTGTTGTCACTGAAGCTGTCTCCTATGACATGATTCTTGGTATCAACTGGATGAAGAAAATAAATGCAGTTGTTGATATTGGCCAATAAGTACTCAAGTCTGATTACCAAGGCAAGAAGTATAGGGTTAAGGTGACCAGCTATGAGCAATCAAAGAAGAAGAAGAAGGTTACTATTCAAGAAGAGTATACTAGCAGTGAAGAATCCACCACAGAAGAAGAGGAAGAATCCGAAGATGGAAATGATCTCAGACTCAATCCCCGAATTAACCTGGTGGATGACAGACCAGAAGACAATGTGTGGGCTAAGAAAACCATCCCCATCACCATTGGAGCCATTGCAGGAGAAGCCAAAGGATGCCTTACCTGCCTCAAGAGACACAAGTGTCCTGAGCACTCCTCCAAGATCATGGGAACAAGGAAATCGCCTGGCACAGCCTGCCTGGAATGCAGAAGGAAGAAGAAGAAATGTAGACATGTTCTAGAAACACCTGCAACCAAAGCTGTAGAAGTACAAGCAATTTGTGGTCAAGAATCATCTAAGGAAGAAGAAACTTCTGATCAAGAAGTCCCTGAACAAGAAGCACATGGAGAAGAAGAAGAAGTCCCTGAACTCATTCCTTGGGATGATCTTCATTGGACACCACCTGAAGATAATGACCCTTGGAACACAGAAGAAGGACTCAGTATAATCACCATTATTCCCAAAAAAGAAACTCACCAAGAGAAAGCTTTTCGGCTAGAAAGATGTCCACATCAAATGATCTTCCACTCTCCCCAAGACTACTGCTATCAATGTCATCTGTTGGACCAATAAGAAAGACAGAGACCCCAGAGACCAGAACCTCCAACTACACTTGCACAGTCAACCACTTTTCAAGAAGTTACCACAAGGTTACAAAGTCGATTTAGAGGACAAGGCTTCTTCACCCAGACAGAAATATATCCCTTGTCTACTCTTCCACCCACCTATGACAAAGATGGGTACCGATTCCCAAGACAACAAGAGATCAACATCTGGGAACACCATTTCCAAGCAATGGGATATTGTAATCATGGAAGACACCCTGACTGCTGAGACTGCAGACACCAGAAGATTCACCTCAGTCATGATGTTGCAGTGCACACTTTGAAGAAAGGAGATAACCAAAGCCAGATCTGAAAAAGCCAGATTTGAAAAAGCCAGACCAAAAAGCCTGGAAAAAGAATCCTCAAGATCTATGATTTGGGAGAAGACATCCTAGCTCTCATCAGACATGCAACCCACCAAGGATGGGCAGAAGATGCCACCAACTTTATGGAAGCCCTTGACCCTACAGGAAGGAGGGGAATCAACTACCTCCAAGACCCCTCTACTGGAGCCAGATGGCCACACCTCAACCTTAGAGTTTGGAGGCTTTCTGCTAGTAGAGCTTCAGCCTTAGAAAAGCCTGAACTCAGTAAGGATATTGCCCAGTATACCCTGCTGCACCCCAAGGCCAAACCCCCAACCAAAGCCCACCCCAAGGATATAGGGTATGATCTTCACAGCCTGGAGGATGAATCTATCAAGCCTGGAAAAACCTTCATGGTCAGAACTGGATTAGCCATGCAGCCACCCCAAGGAGCTTATATTCAACTGACCTCAAGGTCCAGACTTGCCAGACAAGGGATAACTGTAGAAGGAGGAACCATTGACTCTGGATATACAGGCGAAATCAAGGTTATCCTACACAACAGTAGTGTAGAATGGCACTGAATTATTAGAAGACAGAAGATTGTCCAAGCAGTCTTCATGAAGGTCAAGACTCCACAGTTACAGGAAGTCTCTGAATTAACTGAAGGAATAAGACAAGCCAAGAGATTTGGAAGTTCAGATAAGAAGGAGGTACATCTCCTTCAAGTCAACCACCTCAAGAGGAATGTTCTCCAGCAAGTGTACCGGCAATCAGTCAGACTGCACAAGAATCTCATCCTGGAGCCCAGAGAACAAACTACCTTCAAAATCTTTGCACCACCCGACCCCAGAAACCTTTTCTTTAAACCCAAGGAAGATATCCCACATCTGGACATATATAGAAGGACATACATTCCCTGATAAGATGAACCCAGTACACTTCCGAGCAATCCACCAAAGTTGGGAAACCATCATTTTGCCAAAAGGAACCATCATAGGACATCTGGTGCCTTTTCTCAACCGAACTCATATTTATGAACTAAACCTATTGGGAAACGGCAAAAGGTCCCAGAAGAAAGGAAAGGCCCCTCTGCGACCCAGGAGACAGTGAAGCCTTCCACCAATATTGGAGAAGAATTGACACCCCAACAATAGCAGCAACTAGTAGAACTTCTCAACAAATATCAAGATATCTTCACTACTGATTATGGCAACCTGCCATGCAATCCATCATATCACTACAGCATAAATACAGAAAATACAACACCCATCTGGCAGAAATCCTATAGAATACCCCATCATTTGCAAACATTTGAAAAAGAGCACATACAAGAACTCTTAGACAATGGAGTTATCTGACTCTCTACCAGCCCCTGGGCCAGCCCTATACTTATTGTACCAAAGAAAGGAGGATGGAGACTTTGCATGGATTATAGGAAACTCAATTCAGTCACTGAAAAGGATGCCTATCCTCTGCCCAGAATTGATGACCTCTTGGATCAGTTACAAGATGCCAGATACTTCAGCAGTATGGACCTCTTTGCAGAATTCCATGAGATCTCCATGGACCCCAAGGACATTCAAAAGCCAGCCTTTCTTGCCCTAGGAAAACTATTCAAATACCTCTGAATGCCCTTTGGACTCTGTAATGCACCCCCCACCTTTCAGAGAATGATGAATTCAGTTTATGCCCCCTTGATCCACCACTGCCTGATTGTATATATAGACAATTCCAACATCTATTCAGCAAATTTCAAAGAACACCTGCACCACCTAGAGAAATTCTTCAAGCTCACCCACAAGAATCACTTGAGATTGAATGCAAAGAAATGCTACTTTGGGAAACAGAAACTTGAATTCCTGGGATTCATGGTTTCAAAAGAAAGAACTCATGCAGACCCAAAGAAAACTGAGAAGATCAACAATTGGCCAGTACCCAAGACTCCAAAAGAAACACTATCATTTCTGATGCTAGTATCCTACTACAGAAGGTTCATCAAGAATTTTGCCCAGATCACTGCCCCAATCCAAATCCTTCTCAAGAAAGAAATGCCATTCAAATGGACAGAATTACAGGAAAAAGCCTTCAGAGAACTCAAGAACTGCATGACTACAGCACCAATCCTTGTGCACCCCAATCTACAGAAGCCATTCATCTTGTATACAGATGCTTCTAAAGATGGCCTAGGAGCAGTTCTAGCCCAAGAAGGACCTGAGCAATAGCACTATGTGATAGCTTATGCAAGCAGAGCTACCAATCAGCAGCAGATGAACTATGGTAGCACCAAACTGGAATATCTTGCAGTCATATGGGCAGTCACCCTGTTCAAGCATTACCTTATTGGAAAAAGGTTCACTCTGATCACAGACCATGCAGCCCTCAAATAGCTATTCAACCACAAGGAACCTGCCGGAATCCTAGCCTGCTAGATTCTTATCCTTCAGGATTACAAAATCACAATTATTCACAAAGCAGGGAAAGCCCACAACAATGTTGATGTACTTTCCCACCAGCCCCAATAAACCAGAAGAAGGGTGTCCCAAGGAACTACACCCTAAAGGAAGCTCCTCAGACCATCAAGGCACAAGAAGATCTCATCTGAAAAGAACATCAGAAAGCCCATCAGGGACAGGTGAATATAGAAGAGAAGCTGTGAACAATATACCAATATTGGCCCAACCTCAGAATACAAGTCCAGGACACACTCAAGAAATGTGACACCTGCCAGAAATACTAAGGAAAGAAGAACTCTCAAGCACCACTGCAACCAATCATACCACTAAGTAATATCTTTCAGAGATGGGGAGTAGATGTAATTGGACCTCTACCAGTTACACCAAGAAGAAGCAAATATATTCTTATATTTGTAAAACATCTGACCAAGTAGCCTGAGGCTTTTCCAATAGAAATCGCAGATGCCTTAACCATTGTAGGCCTCCTCCATAGACTCACACACAGATATGGACCCCCAGAAGAACTCATCTCTGACTGAGGCACAGAATTCAGCAACAACATAATCATAAGTTATGCCCGAATTCACAAGATCCACCTCAAATGGACTACATCATACCACCCTCAGACCAATGGCATGACAGAAAGGATGAATCAGACCATCAAGAGAGGACTTGCTCAAGTCAATCCTACCAATTGGGACCTCTGCTTACCTGAAATCCTATGGGAAATTCAGAACACCCCTGCTGCCTCCACCAAACAAAAGCCATTCGAAATGATGTTTGCTAAGAAAACTAGAACTGCTGACCATGAGAACCTTGGAGACCTCCTCAAAAAGACAGAACAGTTACATAATCAAGCCTGAGGTCAGATTATCAAAGCCCAAGAAAGACAAAAGAAGTATTATAACCAGAAACAGAAGGATCAGGAGATCAAGATTGGAGACCAATTACTAGTTTGGAGAAGTATGATAGAAACAAACTTTGCCACCAAACTGGAACTGAAATGGAAAGGACCTTATCTTGTACACAATATCAGAGGAACTAGCATCTATTTAAGAAGTATGGATGGACAAACCCTGAGGACACCAGTCTACATCAATCGCCTCAAGATATACCTGCACAAACCATGACTCAGAGGATAGATCAATGCCTCCAGACTCTCATCCTCAGCTCCTTCCAAGCCCTGCCAATTCCCCTGCTCCAGTTTCATCAACTTGAAGGAACTCCCATACAATTGATCCAGAAGCATCAAGAGAACCTTGCCATTGCCCAAAGGTTGCTTCAGATCCACCATTTACAAGCCTTCTACAACATTGGACAGCTATTGACAGAACAACCTTATATAAGGAGCCCAGCCAGAATTACTCTCAGAGAAGCAAGAACTGCCAAATTAATCTACACTCTGTACAAATGAAACATTGGAGCCCTAGTGCAGTCCCACTTCCACCTCAATGACATCCATCAGATGAATGAGACCACCTTTCAGAGTATCCTTCAACAAGTAGATATCCTGTTTCCTGAAGAACAAGAGGAAGATCCAGAGCTAGAATGGAGCAACCCCAGTATAGATAATGAAGATGATGGAACAGGCATAGATGCAGAAGATGCCTATGCTTATTGGAATGATGACTAAAAGATAGTCCAAGACAGATTACCCTTTGGTGGGGGCTGATGTGACAAACCACAAAACGTAGCAATCTTGAAACCCAACCGGGTGACATGAATATTAGTACAGCATAGTAACCAGCAACTATTGCTGCAGAAGATGTATAAATAACCAGATAGTCAAAGAAGGAAATAATGTGAACAGTGGCTATCACCCTGACAGTGGCTGTCACCCTGACAGCGGCTGTCACTCTGACAGTGGCTGTTATCCTGACAGTGAATATCACCCCATAGATAGCATTCTATAGTTAGTCAGATAGCAACCAGATAGCAACCACAATGTATAAAATACCCCAGAGACAAGAGTGAATAAACCTCAGTCTGAAATTGAAGCAAAAGACAAGTCTACCTACCACACTTCAAGAGGAACTCTACAGCCACTGTTAGGAGATTGTGAGCTTATTTCTCCACTCCGGTCCACTTTCCAATACAAAGAACGAGTCCAAAATTGAATCCAAAAGCAAAAGTCAAGTCTGCCTACCACACTTCAAGAGGAACTCTATAGCCACTGTTAGGAGATTGTGAGCATTGGTCCCCTTTTCCACTCCAGTCTACTTTCCAATACAAAGCTTGAAGATTTTGCTGCCAAGTTTAAGAAAGAACTTCGCTGCCATTTCCAAGTCATTTACTGCATTCCCAGAGAGCCCTATTCTTGTCACAAGCTAGTCTGTTGATGCAACTTTGCAGTAGAGCCAGTCTATCAATACAACTCTGTGCAAATGAAGCCAGTCTTAATGTAACTTGCCAAGAATCCAAGTTAATTCCCAGCTGCCATTTTCAAGTTATCTGCATTCCCAGTTGAAGCCGCCAATTCAGGAAGGATCCGCGATACCTGAGTTATTATTCCCAGAAGAGCCCAATTCAGAAGAATCTGCATCATCTGAGTTCCGAGTTATCCACCACCAAAATTGTTTGTCTGTTCCCAGTGAGCCCAATACAGAGAACCTGTGCCAGTAGTATTCCCAGTTGAAGCTGCCAACCCAGAAGAATCTGCTGCCAGTATAATTCCCAGTAAAGCCGCCATTTCAGGAAAGCCAGACCAAATCAAGCCATCTGCCAGAAATTGCATACTTTTGGAAAATCATCATACTACACAAGATCATCATGCAGAAATCACATAAGGAGAACTGCTAAATTGCCAGACCATCACGTATAAGATCATTATACTATACAAATTCTGCCATTCCCAGTTGACCCAAGAAGGAAACCTGTTCACCCATACAAATCGCCACTATACCCAGAGAACGTCCTAATTAGGAAATCGACATACACCTTTCTCCGGTACTATTCACGTTACACAAGCTTCAAGCAACAGTTTTTCAACACAAAGTGGAGGAAAGGTATTATAAATATATCTTCGAGCAAGAGTTCCGACAGGTGTGCTGGGTCTGGTGGACCTGGGGCCTTTGGCTGGCAGCAGGTTGAGAGGGGTTATGGCCTGGGGATGGGGGCCTTTGGAGGGTTGACAAGCAGTGAGAGTGCTGGTGGAGGGCCGGTGTCCAGTGGGAAGAGAGGAGGGACTGGCCGCATGAGTTTTGCTGACAAGGTGAAGGGGAGTGGATGGCTGACTGGGAGCTGGGCTGGTGCTGCAGTGGGGAAGGGCAAGGCGAGCCCTGGAAGGGGGAGAAGTTCTCTGGCTGGGGGTATGAGCATAGGGTCTGAAGGTGTTGTGGCTGGGGGTGGGACTGCTGATGGTGGTGTGATGGCAGATCAGGAAAAAAAAGGAGATGTGATGGCTGATGGCCAGGGGGGGCAGGGGTTCCCGATGAGGAAGAGGGACCTGGCGGATGGTATGATGGGACTGGCAGTGGCTCCATTACTCAAGAAGTCTATCTCAGAGTTTGTGGCTACATTGTGCTTCTGGGGCTTAGCAGTGACGGCGAGGATGGTCCTGGAGCTTATTTTGAAGCAGGTGGCAGGGGCAGCATTGGTGAAATTCCTGAAGGGTCTGGAGGGTGTGGAGGTGGGCTTTGAGGAGGTGGGCCCCCTGGAAGAGGCGCTGAGAGCTGGAGTGGCAGTTGGGGAGATGGTGGTCCCTATGGTGCGCTGTTTGCGGTGGGACCCCAGGGTGGTGCAGCTGATGGTGAAAGGAGTGCCCATGGTGATGAGGGAGGAGACAAGGAGGAGAGTGGAGGAGGTGATGGCAGAGTATGGGGATGTGGTGGATATCGGCTTTCAGATGTGGGAGGGGACGACGATCAGGACAGGTGATGTCAATGTCAGAATTCGATTAGCAGGGAGGGAGGCCACAGGGAAGGTGGGTGACTGGCCCTCAGTGTTGATGTGGGGTGCTTTTATTTGTAAGGTATCGAGGGTGAAGGGGAGTGAGGAGGAGGAGGAGGATTTGCTGGAGGCTTTGGAGGAGATGAGTGGTGCGGTGGAAAGGCGGGCGAAGGCCTGGAATCTCTTTGAGGAGTCGACACACCTGGAGATTGTGGAGGGGAAGCATATACGCACTGACAAGAAGCAGTGGGAGCGGGCCCAGGGGCGCTTGCGACAGAGGGAGCTTTTGGCGAGTATGACTAGAGGGGAGAAGAGGAAGGAGGATGGGGCTGGAGAGTCTGGCGGGGTCAAAGCAAG
>RBNI01002610.1:0-18005 GCA_003990745.1 Jimgerdemannia flammicorona | reverse complement strand
AAAAGTTCTACTAGACATCCGAGGATATCGAGTTGACAACCTCAAGCACAGACTATCTACAAAGCTGAACAGCAAGTTCATCAGACCATTTGAAGTCATTTCACAAGTCTCTCCGACCTCCTACAAATTGGCGCTACCAGACACCATTAAGATTCACCCAGTCTTCAATGTCCAACGTCTCAAGCGATACAATGACAATGATGATGAACTATTCCCGAACCGAACTACAGAACCACCTGCACCTGTCATTATTAATGACCAGGAAGAATACGAAGTTGAGCAAATCCTCAACAAACATGGCCACAAGAACCACCCGGAGTACCTCATTAAATGGAAAGGATATCCAATCCATGATGCAACATGGGAACCTAAGACCAATCTCCAGAATGCTACCGACTTAGTTTAAGAATACGATTCCTTGAACAACTGAAATCCGAATACCCCAACACCTATCAGTACACAACATATACTACTCCCTCGAACACTATAATTATTATGAACCTAATCAGGAACTCAGCAAGACAGAACAAAATTAGAAGGCCCTGATGAGGACGTCGAAAGCTAAGAAGGGGAGAGTTGTAAGCGCACAACCTCCAAGCCACAGAAATCACATGCGATCTCCGAACAAATCTGAAAATCACCTGCAAGATCACGAAGCTGAGTCAAACAGAAGTCACAGCGCACAAAGCTGAGTCAATACCAAGTCACAGAACACAAGATTCATACAAATGGAATCTTACCAATCCAGAACAAATATATATATACCCAGCCTCAAGACGCATCGAAACAGAGAACCAAAACAAATAACAACCACAACTTCCAAATATACAAACATGACTACCAAGATCTACAACCGCATCCGTGCTGACATTTGGAATGCCATTGTCAACCGAGCCACACCCCCTCTGCCCCTTATGAATATCTACAGCCAAGCACTCCTCTATTTCGTGGAAGCCCGATGGAATGCCCTGAACATGCTTAATGAGGCCCACCGAATCGGACAAATCTCAAGCTACTACCAGATCGGCTGCCTCCTGGAAGACATGGTTGAACACCACCATGATACAGACATTACCCAGATGTCTCAACACCAGAAGCTCATTGCCCGCAAATACCGAGAACTCTTCTATGAGTACAGCACCTTTATTCCCCACCTCCGAGTTACTACCAGCGAAATGGTTGCTACCCTGTCCTACGGCCAAATCGATGACATGATACAAGAACTCAACCACAAGTACCTTGAGTACATTGAAACCACAGACAGAACCTTCCCACACCCCGATGACCACATCCTGCAAATGCCCCAAGTTGGATATGCCATGAAGGACATCTACGATATAATTAACTTCGACAAAGACGAAGCAGAAGACAATGATCCTTCTGACGCTGACATGACCTCAAGTCAAGGATCTCTTCCAACTCTGATCACACCGCCAACTCTGCCGATGAACTTACAACAGTTCATAACAGCATATGAGACTTATTGGGACAATGACCACTGGCACGAATACCAACCTGCATTCACCCCCGATTACTTCAACTACAATGAAGAGACCAGAGAACACAACCTGTACCTTCAGACAACCCTCGAGATTGAACCAACCACTCCACCACCCGAGTACGAACGACATGAACCATAGCCACCAGCATACTACAACCCCGCAACTCACAGTACTGTAACCTATAGAAGGTACGCAGACAGCGAATCCAATGAAAGCGAAGACAGTACACCCCTCCTTCACCCACCAACACCTTATCCAGCATATGAGACAGACGATGCTATCCTGTGGGATAGAGATGAAGTCCCAATGTATTATTACCTCAGCGAACAAGAAGAAGTAATCCACGAACCACTCTTCCTAGACAACTACTTCTTCAGAGATGATGCAATTGATGGTGATGTCATCGAAGACTACCCAGACAGCGCCTAAACCTGTAAATAGATTAGCAGTCATAGTATAGTTAGATTAGCTTTGTATGATGTGACTGTGAACTGACTCAGCAGTCAGATGAGCTCTTGATATATCAGATCACACTTGTACTATGTGACTGCATTCCGACTCAGTAAAGCACTTAGTGCTATACCCATATTTAGCATAGTCCAGATAGCCCCTCACTAGTATAAATACCCCCTCCCCCAGACCTCAGAATCTCAGACCTGAACAATCCGAACACAACTTCTGAGTGCTTCCCCAATATTCCCCACACAACTACTCCTAGTATAGCAATATCATGAATAGAGAATAAATCTATTTAATAACCCACAAACTACTCTTAAGTAAATCCGCTCCCCGTTAGGTCCTACTCCTAACTCCATCACGAAATTTCCTAATTGGGTATTGTCTGCAGCGATACGCCGATTCAACTAAGCTGGTCTTAGTTTCTTGAACTTCCTGAAATACGGATAATCCTGAACTTCCAGAACTAGTCCGAAAAAAGGACTTTGGTTAAGACGTCAACCCAATCTTGAAATCAATAAGCGTAGAGGACGTACTCCATACGAAATTGATCTTGACCATAAGAAAACGGTCTTTTAGAACATCTAGAACTTCCAGAAAGTTCTTTCAGAACTACGTAACGGTTACTCTAAAAAGCAACCCTCTTACACTAAGCCAGTATAAAAAAATAATTAACTTTTATTTCTCTTCTTTATTTTCTCATTAACTAACAAATAAGCAGCTATTCCTATAATAGTTGTTAAAACTACTTCTAATTCTATTCAAGGTAATTCATTAATAAATTGTTTTTCCAGAGCTTCTTCCTTATATTTAAGATAATTTTTATCTTCTTTTTATTTTAAATAGTAAGCTTCAGAATCATGGAGTTTTTCTACAATTCTTTTATTTTCCATAATACCAACAAATTTATCAGCTTTATTGAGTTCTCTATAGTTTTTACCTCATCATTTTTGCAAAGTGAATTTGGGAAATAATACAAGAGTAATATTATCCTCTTTTTACTCTTTTTTTAGTTAATTTATTTCAGAAAAACTTTCTCTATAATTCTTTCATTTTTTTTTTTTCATTTATTAACTTATTTTCTTTTCCTACTTATAAGGAAATATAAAAATCATGGCAATCAATTCCTTCTTCTATTTTCTATATAAGTTGCTGTAATACTTTACCAAATTCTTTTCAAATTAAGAGTTCTAGTGATAAGAATTCATTATTGAAATGCATTGCTTTGGTTCAATAGTAATATATTCAAAAGCTATTTCATTATATAATTTTGTAATTACTTTACTTCTTTCTGTAATAATATTACTTTTTATAGATTGAAGGACATTTTTAGTTAGTTTTATTTATTCAGAAGTAGCTGGTTTATACTCTTTTGCTCAATACTCATTTCTATAACTTTCTACATATTTTGAAACTATATGAGTAAAAAAATGAGAGGAATTTTAACCAGTAAGATTCTCTATTAATATAGAAAATTGGAACTCTATAGAATGGTAAACTTTATCTATATTTTTCATAATATCTTTAAGAACTGATAATATTTTATTTCATTCATTGATAGTCATGAAACACACATCTTTAATATACTTCTTGCTTAACATCACACAATAAGCTTTTGCATTAAAATAAATATTAGTAAAAGTAAAAAAATTTCCTCCTAAGTCTGTTACTCAACTTTCATACAAACTCTTTTTATGAAAGACCACACTATCACAGCCAAGATAAGCTTCTGTATCATTAGATTTGAGACAAGCATAATTAGATATATTATCTAAATTAAAGGTAAAATATGTAGATTACTTATCTTTTTCAATTTTGTTTAAGCAATTTGTATACTAAGAACAAATATAGTATTTGCTATTTTTATAAATACTAACATCTCAATAAAGATAGATTTTATATTAGGAACAAGTAGTAATAATTCTATCTCATTTTTATTGATTATTCTTATTTAGCTGCTTTACTCTCTAAGATCAATTATCTCTCTCTTTATTTTAAATTTTTCTAAAGCTTCTCTATCTCAATCTGTACAATTATCTAGTTCTTATTGGACCATATTTTGTATATAATCTCAATAATAAAACTTATTAACTCTTTCTTTAATATTAAGTATTTGAACTAAAAATTCACTTCCTTCTTTTGTTTGATAATAATTAAAATATTCTTTTTTATTCATAATTACTTTATTTATAGTAAGTTTTAGCAAAAAAAAAATTATAAGTTATATTTCAGCTTACTTACTGTGATTATTATGTATAATAGATATTAAATGATTAAAAGACTGGTAAAAATAAAATCCTAAGCCTGATGCCTGAATGATATCAAATATTCACTTTGTCTGATTTTATTGCAATATGCTCCATATAGTCTTCAGAGTATCTAGCTATTCAATATTACTGAGTATAGATTATTTTTTATAATAGATCTAGAATTATTAATGAGAATTAAATTACTAGAGTTATTTTTGGATAAATTTCTTTTATGAAGATTGCTTTAACTACTTAATCTCTGATGATATCTATATAGTTAGCTAAGGCTATCTAATAGTAGATTTAGATTTAGAAGATATTTAGATCTTTATTTATTTTTTAGTAAATTATATCAAGTTAATCCTTTAAAATCTATTTAATTTTATTTATATAATAGTAATCAGATCTTCTATACTTTTAGAGTTATATATATTATTAATATTTTTAGTATAGTTTATTACTATAAATATAGCTCTTACTAAGTCTCAAAAATTGAAAAATATAAGAACTATTTATATATATTATTATAAAGTTAAGATCCTTATAGTAATATATTATTCAAAGAAAGTAATAATTGGTTTATTAGAGATATATCTATAAAATACTAGTAGTCTTATATCTATTTTGTCTAAATATCTTGAATTAATTTGAATAAATATTCAAGTAGTAGTAGTAGTTATTCAGCTTGAAGATAAGAGATTTATTAGTCAATAAGTACTAAGTTATAATATAGTAGATATTTAACTTGAATACTTAATCTTTTTTAACTCTTTAGAGTCCTTAGTCAAGTATAAAAATAGGTAAAATTAAATGATATCTATCTATAGACTTACTAATTTCTTTATTTTTTTACTTTTAAACTATTTTGATCAGAGGTTTATTTACTT
The DNA here is from genome assembly GCA_003990745.1 of Jimgerdemannia flammicorona. Taxonomy (NCBI): domain Eukaryota; kingdom Fungi; phylum Mucoromycota; class Endogonomycetes; order Endogonales; family Endogonaceae; genus Jimgerdemannia; species Jimgerdemannia flammicorona. The sequence goes on along the minus strand of RBNI01002610.1, from coordinate 12,911 downwards.
TAGATATTAGAGATATATATTTATATAAGTTTGTTAGCTATATAGTAGTTAGGTTATAACTTATTTTTATAGTATATAGATTTTATATAATGTAATGGTTAATCTAAATTAGGAATATGAATTAGGAGAATAGACATTTGATTATAGTATCTAAATCCAATTCTCAAATATAGTATAGTCTTATCAATAGTAGTTATTTTGCAAATGTTAAAATTTTAGCAAATATTAAACTCTTTGCAAATGTTAAGATTTTAGCAATTGTCAAAGATTTAGTAGATATTGAAAGATTTGATACTTGTAAAAAGTGACTTATAACTTAGCTATCTTGTAGCTAGCAACTTATATAAATATCTCCAATATCTAAAGTGAATAAACCTCAGATTGAAATAGTTCAAAGTAAAGAGAAAGTAAAGAAACTAGTAAGTCTGCAGATAGATATACTTTGAACTCACTCACTCTTATATTCTGAGAACTCTGTAGAGTCAAAGAAGATCAAGTTTTTAAGATATAGAAATCTGATATACTTATACAGTTATATGTCTGCTATATTATAACTTAGTGTCCATTGGCTGGTAATTTAAGATGAATCCCTCACTTTCAAGCTGAACAATGAACAACTGCTATCACCCAAACAATCATATAAATTGAACCAAGACATCTAGACAAGATAGATATGAGACTACCAGTATTTCACAAATATACTTCAGATGAATCAATTATTATATTCATTGATAATTTTGAGCAGTATGCTGCTATAAGAACCCTAACATCAAGACAACAAGTAGTTCTTATGCCTTTCAGTCTTTAAGAATTAGTAAGAGTAGTATTTATAGCTATAACTTATATGGGAAATGATGACAATATCATACTAGCAGTATAGAAGGCTTGGCTCTGAACTACCTACTATACAGATAAGATCAAGTAAGTCCTGAAGAATCAGCTTAATACAATATGTCAAGAAATGAGTAAGGATCCAAACATATTCTACACTTGAATCTAATATCAGATAATTCTTATAGATTATACTGCCACTATCTGAGATCAAGTAGCTAAGGTAACCTTTATGAAAGAAGTCCATCCAGAGATAGCCCTGGTCATTTGCTCATTATCAATAGTTCTAGACCTAGTATAAAAAGTTATCTATACCTAGTAATATTAGATAGCTAGATACTCACAAGACCACATAATGAAAAGAGTTACTAGAGTCAGAATCAAAGTACCTAAGATAATCAGTGTAATCTTTACTACAGTGATCAATCAAAATATAGCTCAGCCAAGAGCTACTGAGCAGTAGAGAAATGGTAACCCTATAGAGAAACTTATTAAGAAGTTTGCTGAAATGACTATTCATCTTAGAGATGTGATAAAGGAAATTAGAGGAAAAACATAACTTCTTTCACCAGTACCATTCGGGTGACACAAGACTCAGACAATACTTTTGACAACATCTTCAAGTATTGGTGCTATCAAGATGGTGAGCAATATGCATTCTGGTGAGCATACTGGGCAGAGGGGCCCCAGTGCCTTTGACTGGCAATATGTGGGGGGGGTCGAGGTGCTGGTCTTGGCATACCAAGTGCTTCAATAAGGGGTCGTGGGGCTGGAGGTAGTGGCAGAGGGGGTGCAAGGCCACAGGGGGGAGAGAGGATGACCTTTGTAGATAAGGTCAGGATGGGGAAGCAGGTGACTGGACTGGATGGTTGGCTGGAGCTGGGGAAGGTGGCTACTACCTCGAGGGGTAAGGAGACCTCTCTACTGGAGGGACAGCATAGTGGGGCTGGAGGTGTAGTGGCTGAGGTGGTGACTGTTGATAGCAGTGTAACAGGCAATCTGGAAAAAAATCCAGATGTGACGGCTGATGGGGGACCTGGGCAGGGGAGCAGTGCAAGACCTGGGAACCTGGCTGATGGTGTGACAGGCCTGGTGGCAGCCCCGTTACTCAAAAAATCTCAATCAGAATTTGCAGTCATGCTGTGCTTCCATGGCTTGGTAGTGATGGCAAAGATGGTGCTGGAGCTGCTGGCTAGTGAGGTGAAAGGTGCAGCCTCGGTTAAGTTTTTAAAGAAGCTGGAGGCAGTCGAGGTGGGGTTTGAAGAGGAGAATTTGTTACCATCTCTTTCCAGTACCATTCAGGTTACACAACCTTTGGAGAGCACTTACAACAATGTTTTTGGTGAAAAGAGACTAACAACATGGCGACTGACAGGCAACCTGAGGTGCATACTGAGCAGGGTGGCCCAAGTGCTTTCGACTGGCAGCAGGTGGGGAGGGACCTAGGCCTGGGGGGGGGTATGAGGGGGCTGCTGGCTGGCAGACATAGAAGGGGTGGAGGAGGTGGCGGAGGCTCAGGATCTGGGAGAGCGAGTTTCACGGAGATAGTGAAGGGGAGACAACAGGCGTCAGGGCTGGAGGGCTGGCTGAAGAAGAGCAAGGAGACTGAGAAGGTACCGGTACAGGGGGGAGCAGCCCTTGGAAGGGGGGGCAGTGAAGCTGGGAGAGTAGCGGCTGGGGGGAGTGTGACTGCTGATGGTGGTGGGACTCTCGATCTGGAAAAAAATCCAGATATGATGGCTGATGGTATGGCTGAGCAGCTGAGGCTTAGAAGACAAGGGAACCTGGCAGATAGGGTGATGGGTCTGGCGGTGGCCCCGTTGCTCAAGAAATCGATTTTGGCATTCACGGTTACACTGTGCTTCCGAGGCCTAGCTGTGATGGCGAAAATGATACTAGGGCTCATCGCTAAGCAGGTGGCAGGAGCTGCATCGGTGAAGTTTTTGAAGGGACTGGAGAGAGTGAAGGTGGGTTTTGAGGAGGTGGCACCATTGGAGGAGGCACTGAAGGTTGGATTGGTGGTTGGAGAGGTGTGTGTTCCGATGGCACACTGTCTGAAGTGGGATCCTAGAGTGGTCCAACTGCTGGTGAAAGGAGTGCCAATGGTGACAGCAATGGAGATGAGAAAGAGAGTTGAGGACTTCATGGTGGAATATAGAGAGGTAGTAGATATTGGATTCAGGGTCTGGGAAGGGACTTCGCTCAGGACTGGTGACGTAGATGTGCGGATTAGGCTGGCTGGGAAGGAAGCTACTGGGAAGGCGAGGGACTGGCCTTCAGCGATAGTCTGGGGAGTGATTTTGTATAAGGTAATAAGGGTGAAGGGAAGTGAGGAGGAGGAGGAAGATCTATTGGAGGTGCTAGAAGAGTTAGAGGGTACTGTAGAGAGGCAAGCAAAGGCTTGGGCAGTCTTCGAGGAGTTGACGCACTTGGAGGTGGTGGATGGAAAGCGGATTCGAATGAACAAGGCACAGTGGGAAAGGGCTCAGGGGCATAAGAGGCAGAAAGAGCTGCTGGCCAAACTGGACAACAGGCCACTGGGGAATGTGAGTGAGGTGAAGAGCACTGGGGGAGCTGGAGCAAGTGTCTGGGCTGGCGAGGGGGAGGAGAAGGACAGAAAGGAGGCAGGGGAGACCAAGGAGAAGACAAGTATAGATCCATATGCTGATGGCACATTTGAGGTCTGGGAGGAGGACTGGGAGGGCTCCCCTACCCCCACCCCGCTTATCAGGCATGGCCCAGCTTCCCAAAACAGAGTGGTCGAAGATGTGCCGATGTGAGGGGCCCAGAGGGTGCAATTCGGAGTTCCGGAGGTAGTGTATGGAGGACAGATGATGGCGACTGGTGAGGAGGAACTGGTGGATGTCCCAGAGGTATGGGATGAGGTGGCAAGTGTTGGAGCTGACACCACAATGTTGGATGGCAGGAGGCCGGCAACTCCGGGGGGGAAGGAGGTAGAGAACTTACTTTGGATGCATCGGATGATAGATAACCTAGCAGCAGAAGAGTTGGGGGAGGTGGACTTGTGGGTGATGAGTGATGAGCACTGGGCAGAAATACTACAGGGAGATGGCATACAGAAGGCATTGAAGGCAGAAATTCTTGCGGTATACCTGGAGGAGGAAGGGTATGAGGTGGATAAGGAGAGGGAGGCAGAGATGGTGGTCATTGCTGGAGAGAGGGTGGAATACTGCTGGACCGAGTGCCATGGACTACAGCTCTGGCAGGAGGCTTGTGTAGAATACTGAGAGGAGTTCGAGGAGAAGGCTGATGGAGAGATGACTGAACTGCTGGCTGGATTGGAGGCTCAGAGGGCAGAAGAGGAGGAGGTGGCTGCAGAACACAATCTGGACATGGCGCAGGAGGAGATGAGCATAGAGCAGTAGAGATTATTTGACAACAAAACATATTTCATCATGAACAGTACAACCAACATTTTATCTTTAAATGTGAATGGGTTAAGGGGGGCTACTCGACATAGGAACATTTTTACTTGGATGAAGGGATTGGAGGCCAACTCTTCCTCTTGCAGGATGTTAGGTGTGAGGATAATTCAGATAAGATGGAGTGGACGAAGGAATGGGGAGGTGCGGCGGTCTGGAAGGGCAAGGTTGGGATTTTGATTCAGAAAGGCAGAGGGGAGATACAGGATATGAGGAGCTGGGGAGAGAGACTAGTTTGGGGAGAGTGGATTCATGCAGGTTGGGAGCCAGTTACAGTTGGCTCCTGCTACTGCCCTGTGATACAGGGTGAGCAGGTAGATTGGATGAAAGGTCTGTTGGAGAGCAGGAGTTTTGTGGAGGCTGGGGTGGATATGCTGGGGGGTGATTTCAATATGGTTTGGGACATACTGTTGGATAGAACAGATGGAGGTCGAGGTACTGAGAGCAGGAGTGGAGGACTGGTGGCATGGGAGGAGGTGGAGAGACTAAGTGTACTGGTAGACATTGGTTGGGAGTTCTGGGGGAATAGAAGGGTTTATACACACTGGGCAGGGGGTCTGGGGATGAGGATCGACTGGATTCTGACAGCCAGCTACTGGGGCCTAGATGTTTGGAAGTCACTGGAGGTAGAATGGTGTCCATGGTCGGATCACTGGAGGCTTTTGGGACAGGGGCAATTTGGGGGAAGCAGGGATGGGCCTGGACATTGGCGCCTCAATTCCTCTTTGTTAGATGATAAGACCCAGTGGGATGAGTGGGCTAAGGACATTCAGCTGAGGGTGGAGGACTGGCAGCAGGAAGGAGCCTCCATTGGGGTTCGGTGGATGAGGATGAAGGAGATGGCCAAGATTTACTGGAGTGAGGCTGGCAAGGAGGCAGGGAAGCAGAGGAGGCATAGAGTGCATTGGGCTTCTACTAGACTGACTAGGCTTCTGGAGGAGTGGGCGAGGTTGAAGTTACTGGAGGGAGAAGAAGATTGGAGATTAATGAGGGCAAAAATGGAGGTTGTGGAACTACAACAGGTACTGTGGGAAGAGGAGGAGGCAAGGATACAGAGCTTGGCAGTACAGCTCCACTGGCAGGATTTGGAGGAAGGGGAGAGGCCTTCCAAGTTTCTTACAAGGGCTCTTAGGGCAAGGTGGGTACAGCAAAGGTGGGAAGAGGTGTTAGACTCTGATGGTATACTGGTGCATGGTGTACAGGACATTCTTAGATTGCTGAAGGAGAGATGGAGTGGATTGTGGAGTGAGGAGGAGGGTGGGGCAGATGATGAGACCATTGCCCGAGCATTGGAGGATTGGCACCCACCACAAGTTGAGGGGCTAGGTGGCCTGGTGATGCTGGTATAGGAAGATGAGATACACTAGGTTCTTACTGCAACAATACCGGGGACAGCACCTGGGGAGGATGGTCTGCCCTGGGACTTTTGGAAGTGAATGGTGGGAGTCCCAGGGATGATGGGGGAGATGATAGCATTGTGCGACTCCATTCTTCAGACCGGGAGGTGGGTGGGGGAGCAGGACCTTGGGCTGGTGATGCTACTGTACAAAAACAAAGGAAGGCAGGAGGATTGGAAGAATTGGTGGCCGATAATGTTGCTGGATATGGACAGGAAGTTGGTGACTAAGGTGGTAGTGGCAAGACTACAGAAGGTGGCCCAGCAAGTCATGGGTATTGAGCAGAGGGGATTTGTGGGCAGGCAGCTCATCAGGAATGGCACTGCCTGGATACATGGAGTTATTGAAGGGGCAAGAGCATGTGGATTAGATGGGCATCTTGTCTTCTTGGACCAGGAGAAGGCTTATGACCGAGTACGAAGAGTCTGGTTGGCAAAAGTTTTGGATAGGATAGGGGTTCTGTCCCAATTCCAGTCAGTGATGGTCAACCTACTGGAAGGAAGTAGGGTGGCACTCATGTGTAATGGGCATAGAGGGGTAGCATTCCTCTTGGGCAGGGGGGTGCCCCAGGGGGACCCACTGTCTCCCATTTTGTATGCTCTTTCTCTGGAATCCCTTATGGATAGAATTAGGTGGAGGATAGAAGGACTCTCTGTCTTTGACATAGGATGGAAAGTTGGGGCCTTTGCAGACAACATGGTGGTTGATTTGGGTTCGATTGCTAATGTTGAAGAGCTTAAGAAGACTGTAGAGTGGTATGAGGAGAACTCAGGAGCAAAGTTGAATTGTCATAAATGTGAAACAATGGTGCTTGGCAATAGTCTGGTGGGAGGGGAGGTTATAGGAACAATTGTCCCCACTGGTGAAGCAGTGTGGTACTTGGGCATCTATCTATCGGTCTATGGGTCAGTTCTGCCCAGGCTCTGGTGGGAGCAGAGGATTGGAATCTGGGAGAGGCCCTGCGGAGTTGGGGGGGAAGATATTTTTCTCTGGCAGGATGGGTCTCGATTTTGAATGTCTACTGGCTGCCGAAGTTGTGGTACTTGGCATATCATCTGGACTTCCCAGCTTGGGTGGTGAAGAGATTGGTGAAGTCAGTGAAGGGATGGATTTGGGCTGGAAGGCAGAGTCAGATTAGTTGGGAGACCTTGTCCCTACCAGTGGCAAGAGGTGGCCTTGGGCTGGTTGACTTCCCAAAAAGATTACACTGTTTGCGAGCATGGTGGTTAAAGAGGGCAGTGGAATTGTGAGGAGGTGGTTGGGTTCCTCTGCTACAGAAGATCTGGGAGAGGCAGACATCATCAAGGAGTGCAACTGGGGATCTCCTCGCATTAGTTGGACTTCGGGATACTAAGCAACTGTGGTATAAAGGATTTTGGTGGGGGATAGCAGAGGGGGTGCACCGCATTGGAATTCGTTAGCAAGGGAATGAAGGAGAGGAGGATTGGGACCCAGCAATGTGGAGATGGGATCATATACTGCTGGGTGGCACTCCGTTAATTGAGTTTGACATTGGTGATGGAATGGAATGTCAAAGGGGACCAGGCCAGGATCTGTGGCCTGGTGGTTAGCAAGGAGTTGGAATTGGTGAAGAGTGGGACTAGCATGGTGTTTGGACTTGGAATGCTGCAGTGAGAAAGTGGATGCTGCCAAAGTACTGGGTGGTCTGGTGGCGCATGCTGTGGAGGAATGTGATGCTCAACTTTCACTCAGGGCACCTTATCATAGGGGGTTGCTTTGACTGTGAGGAGTGCCATAATGTAGGGCAGGAGGGGGGTTATGTACAGATGTCTGAATATTGGCTAGGAGAGTGTGAGGTGTTGGGAGATTTCTGGCAGACAATTGGGGAATATTTGGGGGTATGGCATAGGAGAGATGAAGTATGGGGGAGGTGGGAGGACTTGAGGGACAGATTGGTAGGGGGGATAGGGAAGGAGTGGATTACTTTGGGCTGGGCGTTGGCTATTTGGATAGGACTGGCCAGTCACTGGCTATTTGTTTTTGAGAATAGCAGCAGACAGGGCTTGGGGGACCAGTTGCTGCAGTGGCATAGGCTTATGGAAGACACCTTAACAGGCTGGTGGCTTGGTTGGGGGCTGCAGAGTGGTCGGAGACGCCACTTAGTGGAGAAAATTTGTGGACAGAGTAGAGGGAGAGCTGGTATAGTGGGTAAAAGGGTGATTCTTATTCGTGAAGAGGTGGGGAGGAACCCCCCTATGAGGATAGGGTAGTGAGTGGTGATGATGTATACTTACTCATAGACTGGTAATAAAGGCAGAGTCTAAGTGACTATAAAAAAAAAAAAAAAAAAAAAAAAAAAAAGGAGGGTTTGTTACTAGAGGCAGTGGAGAAGGGTGTGGTGGTTGGAGGGATTTCGGTGCCGATGGCGAGGTGTATGCATTGGGATCCCCGAGTGGTTCATCTGGTGATTGTGGACTTGCCAACGGTGAAGAAGGAGGAGGCAAGGAGGCTGGTCACGGATGTGGTGAAGGAGTATGATAAGGTGGTCGACATTGGGTTCAGGGTATGGGAGGGGACTGAGCTCAGGACAGGTGATGTAGACATCTGGTTGAGGCTGTTTGGGATGGAGAATACAGGGAAGGCTAGGGACTGGCCAGTGGTATTGAAGTGGGGCCCAGTGGAGTGCAAGGTTTTGAGGGTGAAAAGGTCAGAGGAAGAGGAGGAGGACCTACTGGAGGCGCTTGAGGACCTAGCTGGGGCCGTGGAGAGGAGGCAAAGGGCTTGGAGGGCTTACGAGGCTAGGATGGTAGTGGAGGTAATTGAGGGCAAGAAGGTGTGAATGGACAAGGTGCTTTGGGAGAAGATAAAGGGAAGATAGCTGCAGAAGGATTTGTTGGCCAGTTTGGATAGGGGTCAAAGGGCTGGGGCTATGGAGGAGGGCGTGGGAGCGAGTGCTAGCATCTGGGTGGAGGTGGTGCAGCAAGAGGGGACGACAAAGGAGAGTGGAGGACAGGGACAGGAGGAGGCTGTAGTGGACACAGTGATGGTGGAAGATAATCAGATCCAGTATGGTGTTCCCGAGGTGGGAGAGGGGGAGCTGGAGGATGTGTCTGAGGATGGTTGGGATAAGTCTGTGTGAACTGAGGAGAGGAAGGAAGGGGAGGCAGATTTGGCACAGGTGGCAGAGGTAGTTGGAGGGAAGAAGTAGCTATTGAGGGTGCTGCAAAACATGGTGGCCAAGGAACTGGGTGAGATCGACTTCCGGGTGATCAGTGAAGAATTCTGGGGGCGAGTGCTGTGTGGGGAGAAGGTCATGAGGAAGTTGAGAGATGAAATGATGGCAGCTCTTCTGGAGGCAGAGAAGTATGAGGTCACTGAAGCAAGGGAGGCAATGCTCTTGGGAATCACTAATGAAAGAGCAGCTTATCTGTAGGGACCACAGAAGGGACTGGAAAAGTGGCAGGTGGTGTGTGAGGAGCATCGGATGTCAATGGAGATGGTGGATGGTGAGGACTGTGAGGAATTGTTGGTAGCTCTGGATGAATAGCAAAACGTGGAAGATGAGATTGTGGCAGAATAGAACCTGGATCTGGCTGGAGAGGAAGTGAGCATGGAATTGTAGATGTGGAGATTTTAACATTATCAAATAATTCACTATGAATAGTACAACCAACATTTTTTCTTTGAACGTCAATGGGCTTAGGGGGACTGGGAGGCAACATATGATTTTTGGATGGCTGAAGAAACTGGAGGCAGATATATTTTTACTTCAAGATGTATGGTGTGAGGGGGAGGAAGATGGACTGGAATGGACAAGAGAGTGGGGTGGGGAGGTAGTTTGGCAGGGTAAAGTGGGAATCCTGGTTAGGAAGGAGAAAGGGGACATTGCAGACACTGGACATTGGGGTAGTAGATTAGTGTGGGAGACATGGCAGAGGCCTGGATGGAACTCAATTGTGGTGGGATCTTATTACTGCCCAGCTGAGAGGGGGACCCAAGTGGCATGGATTAGAGATCTGCGGGATTCTGGGCTCTTGGTTGAGGCTGGGGTGGACTGTCTGGGGGGTGATTTTAATATGGTATGGGAGAGTAGACTGGACAGAACTGATGGGGGATGGGGTATGGCAGGAAGGAGTGGGGAATTGGAGGACTAGAAAGAGGTGGAATGGCTCAGCTCACTGGTGGATGCTATGCGACTTCAGGATGGGGATCGACGTCTATATACCCACTGGGCAGGAGGGCTGGGTATGAGGATTGATTGGGTTCTGACTGCTGAGTGTTGGGGACATACAGTTTGGGAGACGATAGAGGTCAAGTGGTGCCCTTGGTCAGATCACTGGGGTATTCGGGGAGGTGAGAGGTTTGGAGGGAGCAGAGAGGGGCTAGGGCATTGGCATCTGAACTCTTTGCTATTGGATGAGATGGATCTGTGAGATGAGTGGGTGGCTGAGGTATGATCCAAGGTTAATAATTGGAGGCAAGCAGGGATAAGGATTGGAGATCAGTGGCGTAGACTGAAATCTGAAGCTCAGAGGTACTGGGGGAAGTGGGGAAGAAGCAGGGTGCTCAGCAGAGAAGATGAGTCCGATGGGCATCTAGGAGACTAGAAAGACTACTTCTGAATTGGGCTGGGCTATTGGAGGAGAAGGAGGTATTGGACTGGAAGGCTAAGCAGGCTAAGTTGGAAGTAGTGGAACTGCAGGATTTGCTGAGGCAGGAGGAAGCGGTGCAGGCTCAGGCTATGGTGGCCAGGTTAAGGTGGCAAGGATTGGAAGAAGGAGAATGACCTACGAGGCTTTTGTCCCATCTCCTTCATGCTAGGGGAGCAAGACACCAGTGGGAAGGAGTCCTTAATGATGAGGGAGAGATAGTATTAGGTGTGCAGGAGATCCTTGACCAGCTGAGCACCTGCTGGAGTAACCTCTGGAGTAAAGAGGAGAGAGGGGAGATGGTGCAGGATATTGAGCGACATCTGGAAGATTGGTACCCGAATCCAGCAGCAGGGTTGGGGGATCTTGGCCGACCAGTTTTGGGCAAGGAGATCCTTCAAGTTCTGGCATCAACAACCCTAAGAATGGTGCCTGGGGAGGATGGTCTGCCTTGGGACTTTTGGAAATGTATAGCATCCATAGAGGAGGCTCTGGAGGATGTCACTGATGTGTGATGTAGTCATCAGTACTGGGGAGTGGATTGGAGGGCAGCAGTTGGGGCTGGTTTTCCTACTGTACAAGGACAAAGGGCATAAGGAGGACTGGAAAAATTGGAGACCAATTATGCTGCTAGATATGGACCACAAGTTGGTCACCAAAATCCTGGTGGTGAGGTTACAGAGTGTGGCACAACAGGTGATAGGGAAGGAGCAGCAAGGCTTTGTTGGAGGCCAACTGATCCGAGATGGCATAGTATGGGTTCACAGCATCATTGAAGGCACCAGAGCTGCAGGGGTGGATGGCTATTTGGTATTTCTGGACCAGGAGAAGGCCTATGATAGGGTGCAGAGAGTATGATTAGAGAAGGTACTGGAGCGAATTGGGGTACCAGTGGGCATATGTCAGTCACTTATTAGATTGCTGGAAGAGAGTAGGACTGTGATTCTGGTGAATGGTCACAGGGGGGTTTCTTTCCCCTTGGGGAGGGGAGTGCCTCAGGGGGATCCGCTGTCACCTATCCTTTATGCCTTCACCCTGGAGCCGTTATTAGATCAGATCTGGCATAGAGTTGGTGGACTGAATATTTTGGGGGTCGATTGGAAGGTGGGGGCCTTTGCAGACGATATGGTGGTGGGGTTGGGCTTGGTGGCAGATATGGCTATGCTCAAGGAGATAGTTAAGTGGTATGAGAGATGCTCTGGGGCAAAACTCGACTGGCACAAGTGTGAGACAATGGTCCTTGGGGAAGGAGTCATTGGGGGAGACATCATTGGAACAATTGTCCCAGTAAGAGGAGTGGTACAGTACTTGGATATCTATTTCTTGGTGTATGGCTCTCTACTTCCCAAGGAGTAGTGGGAGCGCAAGCTGGTAGAATGGGGGAAAGTACTGACAAGTTGGGGTGGTAGACAGATGTCACTAGCAGGAAGGGTAACTGTTCTGAATGTATATTGGATGCCAAAGCTTTGATATCTGGGCTACCATTTGGATTTCCCTAAGTGGGTGGTCAAAAAGCTTCTCAAGATGGCCTGCTCTTGGCTCTGGGCTGGACACCAGAGTCAGATTAATTGGGAAGTATTAGCACTTCCTGTAGATCGTGGAGGCCTTGGCCTGGTGGACTTTCCCAAGAGGCTACTCTGCTTGAGAATGTGGTGGATGAAGAGGGCTAGTGAGTTGAGAGGAGGAGAATGGGTGCCCCTTATGCAGTGTTTGTAGGAGACAAGGGTGTCGCCTAGGGGTGGCTCAGATGATCTACTGTCCTTGGTGGCCTTGGATGGCAGCCAGAGGATACGATACAAAGGATTCTGGTGGGGAGTGGTAGATGGGGCCCACTGTATTGAGATCCATTGGCGAGGTACTGAAGGGGATGAGGACTGGGGTCTAGAGATGTGGAGGTGGGACAGGCTCTTATTGGGTGGGAATCTGGTTGAGGACTTCTGCTTAGAGGAGAGTATGGAGTGCCTTAGGGGTCTGGGGCAGGACCTTTGACTGGAGGCCTGGCAAGGTGCTGGGATTAGAGAGAGGTGAGACTGGGCAGGCATATGGTCTTGGTTCAAGGTTGTATCAAGGTGACTCTCACCAAAACTCTGGGTAGTATGGTGGAGGCTGTTGCATCAGAATGTGATGCTAAACTTTAGGTCTGAACATCTGGTAGATGGCAGGGTCTTTGACTGTGAGGAGTGTCATAATGTAGGGTAGGAGGGAGGGGTGGTACAGACTCCTGAACATTGGTTGGGGGAGTGCGAGAGTATGGAGAATTTTTGGAAGGTTATTGGGGCAAGGCTGGGAGTGTCTGCACCGAACCCTGAGGTGGGTGGGCAGTGGGTGGTACTGCAGTCAAGGCTGGTGGGGGGGGTGGGGAATGAGTGGCTGACAGTTGGCTGGGTTATCGCATTATGGGTGTGGCTCGCAGAACACTAGCAGAGCACATTTGAGGAGGGCCCCTGGAGGCCGGTGAGACTGAGGTTAGTGAGGTGGGAGGAGCTGATGCTAGAGCTCTTCAAAGCATAGTGGATTGGGTGGGGCCCCAAGGGGGGGAAACATAAGAGACTAATAAGAAGGATTGTAGTGAAGAGTGGTAGTAGGGTTGCGGTGAAGGTGGATGGGGTGTCATTTGTAGGAACTGGGGA
>RBNI01002609.1:0-18006 GCA_003990745.1 Jimgerdemannia flammicorona | reverse complement strand
TGTGTGTGTGTGTGTGTGTGTGTGTGTGTGGGTGGGTGTGTGTGTGTGTGTGTGTGTGGGTGGGTGGGTGGGTGGGTGGGTGGGTTTGGTCTAAACGAGATAATAAAACCGAAAGGTACGATAGAAATGCAAACAAAACCACACAACTCGTTCCGTCGTATTAAAGATCAGCCCAACCACTACGCGTCCCTCTCCACGCATGCTCATCCCAAGCACCCAACGATCTTATCCACGTCAAATTTAAATCCCGTCAATGAGTTCGAATTTCCCTTGTCATTATCGGTAGCGGTATTCTCTTCTGGGGCCCCGCCTTCATGCTTAGGGAGAGATATGCGTCCGTTCTCCAATGGCGCCGAGGTGGTAGATGCAATTGTACCGCTGTTCAAGCTCGCAATCCCGAGCAATCCCTTCAAAACTTCCGAAGACGCTGAAGGAACTGGCGCCGGCGCCGACGCCACAGAAGATGGTCCAACCATCGACGCAGTCGCATCATTCACTGTCGTGTCATTCTCATGTCCTACTCTCGTGCCGTTCAGCAAAACTGACGGTTTGCCTGCCGATGACCCGTTGCCAGAGTCGTTCAACAACCTCTGCAACAATAGCTCACCCTCTCCTGCCGATACCAATGATCCCCCCGAGATCTTCCTTGAGGTTACCAAAACCGGGGCCGCCGAGCTGGGACGTGAAGGCAGACGGTTGAGTGACGTTGGTGGTGGGGAGACGACTCTGCTGCGATCGATGCTAGAGGGGGTCGTAGTGGTTGCGGAGGAAGACGCAGAGAGCACGCCCAGCAGCGAAATCTTGCGCAAGCGCTCGCGGTTCGCGTCCTGATACTGCTGTTGTGGGACCGGAGTATGAGGTATGGGTGGTGGCGTGGCACCCATGGTGGCTCGGGTGGGACTTTGCGGGACAGGCCACAAGGAGGGGCTCGTGGATACGGGAGCATGCTTGCTCCTAGCCATAGGACTGATGCCTGATGAAGCGTCATCCATATACGGGAATGGCAATGAGTGCGTTCTCTGCCTTCCCATACCGGGATTGCCGTACGTATAGCCGGGAACATTAGGCGCGGGGGGCATCGCATAACCACGGGAGGAGTGAGATATGACTGGTGCAGGCGATGTTGCGACCACGTTGGCATAAAGAGCATCAAGCAGTGATGATCGTTTCAGCTGTTTGGTGCGCATATCCAGGTCGTTGGTAGAGGGAGAGGATGTAGAGGAAGGCGAAGGAGTTTGGTGCAGGAGGTTGAGGAGAGAAGTTTTGCGGGCTCGGTCATCGGTGGTGGGATCAGGGGGATAAGTCTGCGGATGGTGAAGCGGAGGGTGGTAAGGCGGATAATACACGAAGTGCTGGGGGGGTGTACCGAATGGAGACTTGAGTGGTGGGCGTGAAGCAGGCTGGGACTGGGGCTGAGGCAGGTGTTGATTATGTTGTTGTTGCTGTTGTATGAAGAGCTGTTGCAGCGCCGGGGCCATGGATTGTTGCGGTTGTTGAGACGTTTGTTCATTTGTAGATGAAATCGGTCGCGCGGTAACACCAATACCCAGTATAGATTTCAAAATCTCGCTCGACTTGTTTGTCGTCGGTTGCGGTTCCAGTTGCTGTGGCTGTGTGCTTGTCACTGCCGGAGTTACGGGCGCATTGTTTGGTGTCGCCGCGCCCTTCCTCTGCGGCGTCTCCACATCTGCGTGTATGGGCATCGCGCGCGCAAGTTCGCTCTTATGATGCCCGTTGATCAAAGCGCCCGCATCGGACGATCGCCGTTTCGTTTTACGATGCGTGTGAACCCATTGCCGTAGTTTTCTAAAGAGGAATGATTAAGAATAAAATATTCATAAGTTCATATGGCGCAAGGCAACGATACCTTTACAACCAAAAATTCTCAGTCCGGTTCAAATCCCGAGCACTTTTGCCCTATTACCCACGAAAGAAAATCCACGCCAAATTATCAACGTACCCCACGAACGGCACAACCATGTAAAACCTACTCCCATTGAACTTGGTACTACAAACTCCACTGTCGCCTCCGTTACGCATGCCAGCACGGTACTGGAACCGCCCGCCCTCGGGATCGCTCTTGTAACCAGCCAGAACGTGACCGTGGGTTCGCTTGTCAATCCTGTAGGTGGGGAGTTCGTTCAGCTTGTGCCAAGAGATTTGCTATATTGCGCACAGGAACCGTGTACATATAGAAAATGCGACAAAATTGACGTAGCATGAGCGACAAAAAGGAGAGAGAATCAAAAAATAGGGGGATTATATGTCCGATGAGAAGTGTGATTTAACACGGAAGGAGACAAATTAACACTGGCATTCCCCAACAAAAATTAAGTATTCCACTTACACTGATTTCCTTCCTCGTCTGCGGCGAGAAGTCCACATCCTCCGATACACCAGCAATGATGTACAAACGAATCCTCTGCTCGCGCATCGTAAGCTCAATGAAATCTTCTTCCTTCAAGCCGGACGAAATATCGTAGCCTGTCTCCTCAAATACCTGATAAAGCAAAGGAAGAGGGGACGTATTTTTGAGAAACTAGCTAGCGACGATGCTATTCCAAAAATCACACTTGCAACATGACCATGGTATCATCATGGGCGAACACAAAAGTAATGAAAAAACATCGAGCTATCATCTCTGAATGAAGCTCACCTCTCTTGCCGCACAGGTCGAGTCCGGCTCGTCCTTGTTAATCTTGCCCTTGGGAAAACCCCACCCCGACCGCGAAGACCAGCCCTTCACTAACAGGCACTGGAGAAACGAGGGAACAACCATGGATTATTATATGCTGATTCAACAACAATGTCCCGAAGGCGAGGCGTGCAAAAATTAAATACAACAATCTCAGTAAATAGAAAATTTCGAACAGCTAGGATAGGTTGGGCGAATCGACTACCCGGTCGCCACTATTCACAGCTGCGTTTTAGTCTTCAACCAGAATCCATGTGGGGCGCGCTACCCACCTTATCTAACCCTTCGTTCAATATGATGGCGCCGCACACGGGCACCCTAATCTTGTACTGCATGAAATCTGCAAACGCGCGCTCATGTTCGTTGGCCCACTGGTGCAATAGTGGGCAGTGCTGGAAGAATTTGGCGGAAAAGTTCTTGAGCGAGAAGCTGGGCAGGTCCCCGCGTTGCTCCCGCACAAAATCCTCGTAAAACCAGTGCGCTTGCTCGATCTGAAAGCAGATGCGCTCGACGGAAGCGAGCTCTTCCTCGGGGACGTTGATTATAAAACGACTGGAAAAGGAAAAGGGGGAAGGGAGAGGCAAAGGGGTGCGAAGGGGAAAGGTGTCAATGACGCCATCAA
Organism: Jimgerdemannia flammicorona; assembly: GCA_003990745.1. Lineage (NCBI taxonomy): Eukaryota > Fungi > Mucoromycota > Endogonomycetes > Endogonales > Endogonaceae > Jimgerdemannia > Jimgerdemannia flammicorona. The sequence continues at coordinate 14,689 of RBNI01002609.1, read as the reverse complement.
TTCAATCAAGGGAAAGCGCGAATACATCGGTAATATCCCTTGTGAGCTAAGCACCTTGATAGATCGTCAAGGATCTCGTCGAAGGAGGCTGTCGCTAAGGCCATGTACGCGTGGGAATGGGTCGGTGTGAAGTTGGAATTTATGGCGATGATGACTAGTGTAGTGTAGTGTAGGTGTGAAGGTTGGAAGGAGTTTTCTCGGGTGAAAAAAGGGAGTTTCAATTTGTATGTTTATTTGTTGACGATTAAAGGTGTATAATGTGTTCTATGCGGTTGGGAGGAGAAGGGAGGAGCGGTATTCTTTTCTTTGTCAAAATGGACCACATGTTTCGGTGGGGTGTGATGTCACCATCGGTAATACTTTGCAATCCATCCTCGCTGCGCCACAACCCGTCTTGCAATGTTCACCATCTCGCATTACTCCTCCCGCATCTGCCCAAAAACCCCTCTTCATTTCTTTACATCATCGCATACTTCCCGTTGTATGGAAGAAAGACTTGTTGCAATTGTTGGCACTACCGGGGTGGGCAAGTCGCAACTGGGTGTTGAGCTTTCCAAGGCATTGAATGGAGAGGTTATTAATGCTGACTCAATGCAGGTATCCATTCTTCAGAAAAAGAATGGAATCTCGAGCGATTCAAAATTTTGAACAAAGTAATTCAAGCGTTTGCCACTTTACAAAATGAAAATGAAAATGAAAATGAAAATGAAAAATAGGTGTATCAAGAGCTCGACATCATTACCAACAAGATTACTGAGACCGAAAGAGAAGGCGTACCTCATCATCTCATGGACTTCCTTCTTCCGCACCAGGAGTACAAGGTCACAGAATTTGAGATAGACGCAATCAGGATCGTATCCTTCTAAAGATTGGATAGCGAAAGCTTCCACCCATGGATCAATTACAATCGCCATCATCCCTTCTCGAACATTGCACACCTTAACGGCGAGCACCATCGACCGACCCCACAAAGATATCGGACGTCAATCGCCGCAATCGCCTCCCCATCGTCGTCGGCGGCACGAATTACTACATACAATCCCTTCTCTGGCGTGACTCGCTCGTCAAGTCCCCTCCAACCGCGAAAAACGTGCAGGACACCCCATCCTCGTCACCACCTTCCTCCTCGACCGAAGGTGACGAGCTGGATGTCGACGCGCCGACTTTGTACGAACGGCTGAAGGAGGTGGACCCTGTGATGGCAAATAGATGGCACCCATCGGATCGGCGCAAGATACGGAGGAGTTTGGAGGTAATGTCGTCGGGATGCGGCAGTGTCAGTGCGACAATCCAAATTGATATTGGATGGCTGATACACATGATTGGAAATACTGTCTCAGACATACTTGCAAACAGGCAAAAGGCACAGCGAGATTATCAAAGAGCAGCATGAGCAGGAAGCCAAAGCTTCGAAATTGAGGTGAGGTGGCTTTTTATTAAATTTATTGATATTGTTTAAATCATGATTGCCATCATGGCTACTCATCATATCGAATTTATATGACCCTGCACAACAGATTCAAAACATGTATATTCTGGCTCTACGCGAATCCTACGCAATTGAATCCTCGGCTCGACACGAGGATAGATAAGATGATCCAAGTATGGTATAGAACTAATCGCGTTTGCAGTGAAGCGTTGTTCGAATTTGTCAGGGTTGTTACATATTTGCTGGTACGAGGATTTTATAAGACTCTTATGATGAGCCGCTTCGATTAGACTGGCCTCTTTGACGAGATCCAATCTTTGCGGTCGCAAGTTGACAAAGGGAGCGTGCGCATGCCTGGGACGGAAGACGAAAAGTACCAAAGAGGGATCTGGCAGGCGATCGGTTTGTTTTTCGTATCTGGAAGTTAGGTATTATCGGTATACTAGTCCTCAGTGGATTGACGCATACAATGTTCGTGTGTGACTATCTCCAGGGTACAAAGAGTTCGATCCGTACTTTTCTGCACTGGAATCTCAAGCATCCGCTGAATCGAGTAGCGCAGGTACGACTTCTGTCATGCAATATTCCCGAGTTGGAGCCACCACCATCCCATCAATCCGACTTTCCCACTACAGGGCCCGTCGAAGCCGCCCAAACACTCGAATCCCTCAAGGCCAACTGCACGGAAACGATGAAGGCAGCCACGCGACGATATGCCAAAAAGCAGGTGGCTTGGATCCGCAACAAGCTTCTACCCATCGTTTGGGCGAGCCAAGACGAGGGGGCGGAGAGTGTCAACGTGCGTTTGTACCTGCTGGACGCCACCTGTATCCTATCCATGCTTATGTATTGATGGTGGTTTTTGGCGGATTGTTGGCGATCCAAGAGACATAGGGCGTTGGTCATATTGTGCCGTGAGATTATCGCCTTGACTTTGCTCGATGCAACCCATTATTTGCTTACAAGTAGCGCTGGAGCACTGGAACGAGAACGTCCGCGATATGGCTGTGAGGTTGGCACGAGGTTTGTTGTCTACCCAAAACCCTATTATTTTCATAGTCTTCCCTCGCCTTGCTGATCTGATTCTTGACACGACGCATGCAACTCCATTCTTTCGATGCCCAAGATTTCTTCTCGAATAACCCCACACCAGATCCGACCACAATCAATTCGGTCGCTCGAGAAATGCTCAAGGTGGTACCTACGGTAGAGTCTGTATCAACTTAAATTTCCCCCATGCTGCAGGTGTATAACTAAGATGCCATTCTGATGTAATCAATTCCGCTCTTATCCCTCACTCTGCGTGTGACCCATCCCCATCAGCACAGCGACAAGGATCTTCTCCTGGCAGAAATACGCATGTGAGATCTGTACCACGGACGCCGGCCACCCGACGGTGGTGAACGGCGATGAGGAATGGAAGCAGCACATCCGGAGTCGATGGCACCGTAAGAACGCGGCGAGGCGGAAGAAGGAGGCAAACGGGGACGAAGCGGGTAAACGCAAGAGGGACAGGGGAGCAACGGTGACCACAGGAAGTACGGAGATGGTGGCAACGAGCGATGGGCAAGGTTTAGGCATAGGGTGTGAAAGAGAGGACTAGCCGAGGGTAGGGATGTTTTGCGTAATATTTGAATACATTCAATTCCTGCCATCTCTCAAACATGTATGGAGTACACTACTATTGGTGGAACAGCGCTACGTAATAATGGTGTGTGCTGCGGCGGAGGTGACGGCATGATTATTGGAATCCGTTATGAGGACTCGGACCATATCAAGCCAGAGTAAGCGAAAAATATTTGTATGCTCACTTTATTGTAGGAAGTCGAAATTGTATGTTAATTGTCAGTATAGGTCAACAGATCGCCAGCTCCCGACCTACCCCATCATCCCCCACACCTGATCCAGCTCCTCCTCACTCAGGACGCTTCCTACGTCCCTTGGGATCATACCAACGTCCCCGCCGATTTTCATCAGCAGATGCTCCCTGACCATCTTGAGCCGATCTAACGCCCTGTGCTGTGCGACGTCACCGCCGGCTCCCTCCCCGCTACGCTCCAGCGCCACCTCCTTTCTCGCCTCGCTGATCAGCCGCTGCAGGAACAAGGGCAACTCGTGTACATCGTCCGTGTAGGTCGTCTGCGCCAGGTAGGTTGCCACGTCCTCGGTGGTAATGAGGTTGGTGAGGTAGATAGAAGAGAGAGCCGTGGGCGGAGTCAGGGAGGTGGAGCGGTCAGGGGTCGAAAAGCGTGAGCTGGAGAGGTCCGAGTCGGAGAAGGCATAGACCTCGTCGGCGTATGCGGTTGGGCGGGAGAGGAAGTCGAGGACGGCGGCGCCATCGTGTCCATGGTCAGGATGAGAGTAAGGATGGGGGGACGAGAGGTATGAGTTGTATTCCTGGGCTTTGCGGGGGGTAGGGTAGGTTGGGTTTGAATTGCTATACTCTTCAAAATGGTGCCACTCGTTTTCGGTCGCGTTGGCATCGTATTTGCGTTCGGTAATGCCGCCAAAAGTGGCCCTATGCCCGCTGGCGCCGGAGAGTTGGAATTCCCTTGCGCTATCGAGGGCGTTCTGGTGTTTAGGAGAAGCGCGGGAGGAAGAAGAGTCGTCCTTGAAGTCGAAGAAAGACATGGCGGTGAGAGACCTGACAATCGGTTGACACGTGGAAATTTTCAAGGAATGACAAATATAAATCTGAGGATTTTTTTAATTACGAGATGATCGGTATAGAATATAACAATATATAATTATATATAACCAACTCTATAAAATGATTCTTTTATTGATTTATTACAATTATAGAGCCAGATTTTTATTTTTTTTATTTTTATTTTTTTTTATATGTAAGTTTTAAAAAGGAAATCCCCATAGATAAGGACGGACGATTTAGACGGACGAGACGGACGATTGAGACATATGGTTGAGATGGACGATGAGACGGAAGATTGAGATGACGGAACGACAATTGAGATGACGGAACGACGATTGAGATGACGGAACGACGATTGAGATGACAGAACGACGATTGAGATGATGGAACGACGATTGAGATGATGGAAGAAAATTGAAATGGGAGTTTTTTTAAAGGATATCTCAAATGAGATAATAAATAGTAAAAAGCCAATTAGCTTCCCCTTCCGGATTTTTAACTATCAACTCCAGCTTAAGAATATAAGTTCTGGCATAATAAAACCCAAACCCTAGTCAAAATATGTTCAAAAAATAATAATAATAGAGTTTCTTGCAGTGTTACAGGGCAAATGGTAATTTATTAACTTCAAGTACATATATATGTATTTAGTCAACTTTTGGTATTGCAACAGATAATAGGGAGATTTTGACGCTGATGTTTAGATGCCATGCCGAGGGTCGGATTATGGCGGCACCGGTTTATAGATTGGTCGTACTGTACGTATCACTTTTCAAGGCTAATTTAACTCGATTTTAGCGTTGCATATTTAATTTGTTTCCATTATATATTCTTAAGCAAAAATAAAAATAAAATATCAGAATGTCATGTCATTAAAAGAGTCAGCTTCTTGAATGATACACCGAAAACTATATTGAAATATTAAATATCTTATCAGCATAAAGTTGATATAAGTTAATAATAATAACTGAAAAAGAGAAGTGTTCGAGTTTTTATTTTTGAAATTTTTGAAATTTTGTTTAAAACTAATCATCTAATAACCTACTGACAGAGGAGAGATTGATAGTATTATAATATGATAGCATGCTTTTTGTATCATTGTAATCATTGATCATATGCTTATATGGTTCTGACCATTCAACACTTTAGTTCTCCCAAACTGACAACTTAAACCTGTAATTCAAAGATTGCAAAATGGAAGAGGATGACGTGGCAAATAGGCGATTGACGTTAATCTGTTGGACTTTATTGCTATCGTCATTATATAACATTCTGGCCAACCGGAAGACATTATCACAGTCGAAGTTACAGCAAGTTCGCTACTTCCCCTGACTTTTACAAAACGGAGGGGGCAACCAAAACTACAGCGGCAATTAAAGGCTGCCAGAGTGTTCTGCTCCTAGCCAGCCTCCGATTCACCATTCACACATAATTGCTACCCTGGCGGCCCCAGGACAAGCCTTCAAGAGACTCATCGCGGAGGCACGTTGTTGCCAATCTTGGAGATCACTCCGCGTTTTGCTGTCATGGCAGCGAGGTTTTTGCAAGACTCGGCAGTGGCTCTACTTCACCATGCACGGTCACCATTACTTGATCTGGATATAGAAGGTCGAGGTGGTTTCTAGGTAAATGCGAAGAGGGTTGCGATGTTGTAAATTTTACGTTATTTGTGCTTACCATATCGGTGTGTAAGAAAGGTTGCGTGGGAGTGCTATATTATAGATGAAATTCGAATGATGGCGTCATCGGCGTATCAACCTTCGTGTACTTTAAAACGATTGTGAAATTGCCGTGTCAGATATCGAGGAAGGTGCAGGCAATAGGTTAACAAAAGAGATGTGACACAGTGGTCGCGAGATGAGTGATATTATTAACAATGATCTATGCGCGAATCCCACTGCCTAGTTAATACTACACAAAAAATAAATGGCGATAAGCATAAAAAGACACCTTGTGCAATGTGTGGTAGATGGCAGGTTATCCCACCTCGCACCCGTTCTATTGTACCATTATGCATATGAATTTACAACTCTTGTCCCCGCCCCGGCCGCGAGCCCTCCTTCGACGACCTCGAGCCACCACGACAGGTCCTCCACCGTAGACAAAAGCTCGGTCAACACGTCCTCGGGGGTCCGCAGGGCCTCCAGGCGAATCTGGCGGATTTCGCGACCACCGCCATGGTGGTGCTGCGTCACTTGGGGGAACGGTGTTGTTGGCGTCGACGCCATCACTAGCTTCGAGCCAGGCGACAGCGGAATCGGAGGGTTGGAGGGCGAGGCGAGGTGATAGTCTTCGAAGGTAGACGACTGCGGGAGAGAGGGGGGATCACGATATTCACGGTAAGCGGACTGGAAGCCCTTCAACATCACATAATTAGTGTCAAGCAAAAATTACCTTAAGCGCCAGCGTCAGGGTCGACTTCGCCGTCGGCACCGGCTGTCCTCTTCCGTCCGTCGGTTGGCTCTGCATCTGCTGCTGATGCCGGCCCGCCAGCGCCTTCAGCGGCAGCATGTCCTCCTCACTTGGCTTCAACGTAGTCGCTGACCGGACGCGCCTAGCCCACTGGCTGGGGACCGAGTTGCTATTCATGGCGTTGGCGATAGCTGCGGCCTGCGCCGCTGAGTGCTCCGGGTCCGCGGGGGTCCGGACGATCGCGCGATCGTTCAGGTTTGGCGGTGACGGTCTCTGGTCGTCATCGGCGGCGGCGGCAGCGGCGACCTGCGGCAACGGGAGAGTCCGGTTGACAACGCCCGACCTGTCTTGAGAACTTGAGGAGGTACAGAGCTCTGCCGAAATTGGAGTGGAACTCGAGGGTGTCAGGGTGCGCCGGTTCATGCCTAACGATAGTTTCTGGGCCGGATTGGCTGGGGAGGGTGGCATAGAACCCTGATGGGTCGGGCGCGTGTGGCCAGAATAGAAAGAAGATCTAGTTCGCATGGGTGGCGCCTCATCGCCATTGGTGCTGGTGGGGGCATCGGCGTTTCTTGCAGGAGCTGTTTCTGACGTGTGGCCAACGTCCTGAGATTTCATGAATGGCTGTGGTGACAAAACATTCGAACTGCTCGACGCTCCTGCGCTAGATCCCGAGACTTCCGAAATTGCGGCGTGCGGATCAGTTTGAGATCGGGCGCCTACCGGCGGAGACGACGTGCGATTTGAAGCGTGGGCCATCGTCAAATCCGAAGACGTGGACGGCCTGCGATTTCGGGGTACAATCGTCGCAATACTATTGCCATCGCCGAGGCCATTCATTTCGAAAGGTTTCAGTTGGCTATATGGGCGCGCGGTTGATAACGTCCTATCGTGATAGGGGGGCGGTTCCAGTGTCATGGGCGAAGCGGGCATCGTCGTAGTGTAAACACCCCGTGAAGGCGAGTGTTGCACCGACAAGGACGATTGTTGGAATGATGCCTGCTTTGTGTCAACGAACAAACTAACGAGAGGGTGCGTTCGCTGGAAAATGCGCGGTGACGGCGAGGCGAGTGGAGAGTTCTGTGGTTTCTTCTGGTTACTATCTCTGTTGGTAGGATCGGTAAGCGAGTAGTCTACCCCTGTTGAACTGCTTTTAGTCGTCGAAAGCTGGTACTCGCTTCGGATTGTCTATGAAGTATTACAGATTGAGAAATTAGCAAGAATACCTACCGACCGCAAATTTACTAGCAAAGAATCGATACACAAACGTACCGGGAAGCGCCAAAAATCGTCGTCCAAACCACCAGAGAAGTCATCTGGATCGAGAAGGTCCGAGTCGCTAATATGACAAATTTCCAACTTATGTTAGTAAATCCATCACCAAAAATACGGCAATGCATTGAATAGCAGGTTGATATCGGATTACCTCAAATTTGGATCATCGGTATTGTACGACTTGCGATAGTCCGCCGAACGCTTCCACTGTTCGTAATGCGTCATGATGTCCTTCAGAACGCTCGGAGGCGTCCTGCTCGAGTTCCTGATCCATTTGTACTTGAGCAAATCCTCCGCGGTCGGTCTCTGCAGTGTGATACATTTAATTTCAAATCCCAGTCTATCGAAATCACAACCCGCTATAGAGGGAGACAGAACATTTCATCTAGCAAACATGCACAAACCTCGTCGGCATCCTCGCAGAGGCATGCAGCCACAAACTCCTTCATCGCGGCCGAGAAATTGCCCTCCAGTTGTGCGGGTCTCTCGCGAGGGATCAGAAAGATGGCGCGTACGGGATCGTGGTGGGCAAACGGCGGGTTCCCCGTCGCGACCTCGTAGATGGTGATGCCGAAAGACCAGATGTCGGCCTGAGGATGGATCGATGTTCAATGGTTGGGTGGACGACGACATATCACGAATGACTGGGACCTGAAAATATGGGGACGGACGTACCTTTTGGTCATATTGTGAACCTTTCACAACCTCTGGTGCCATCCAATATCTGTTTCATAATTCCCTCGTTAAGGATAGCAATGAGCTGCAAGATTCAGTACTCGTCATCATATAAGCACCCAGGAGTTAATTATATTTTTGATGAGCGTGACTGAAAAGGATACGGTGTTCCCACGAACGAGTTCCTCTTCATCGAAGTCAGGCTTGTTTGGCCAGCCACGCCAAAGTCACAGAGTTGAACCCTCCCTTCCTCGGTCATCAATATATTGGCGGCTACAATATCATGGAGGCAGTAGTGTTACCAACTTGCTACTAACGTCAGAAAAGAAGGCACAATAAACGGAACGGAATTCCTACCCTTGATATCGCGGTGAATAATGTTGTTCTTGTGCAGGTACACCAGCGCCATGAGCACCTCCCTCGCCATAATGGCAATGTACGACTCGTCGATCTTGCCGGCCCTCATTAGCGACCTGATGCTACCACCGGCGGCGAAGTCCATGACAATCCACAGCTTCGTCCCGTTCAGGAAGCTGCCATGGTATCGGGTGATGTTTTGGGTGTCTGCGTTCCTCAACTGGCAGAGGAGGTTGATCTCTCTCTGGATGTCGACTACATCATCTTCCTCGGTGTCGAGGTTGAGGACCTTAATGGCGACGACCTGGCGAGTGAGATTGTTGATGCCCTTGTAGACAGAGCCATATGCGCCTTTTCCGATCTTCTGCTGCTTCGTATAGAGTTGGGATGCGAGAGTTGTTGACATTCTTTGGGTAAGGAGCATGTTTCACGAGGTCCGGCGATCCCCTTTTGTAAATGGGGACACAATAATTTCGAGGAAACCTACGCCACCCGGCGATTAGTGACACTCAATATCTCGTAAACCATGAATCACGGGTGCACAGCAGCCTGGAATCCAGCATGTAATATTCATATGATCCATTATGCAACCCCTCCGAGCCATGGCTACGGCATTGAGCACTACGCGGACTGTTCACCACCACCACCACCACCACCACCACCACCACCACCACCGCCAGCCACCGCCTCGATCACCTCCAACGTTACGTTCTTGACGATCGGAATCGCGGGCTCCGGGCTCTTGGTATCGAGATCGCGTGTCTTCTCCGTCAGCGCGGCCAGCTGGGTCTGCGAGAAGCTGCGGGAATGGCGTTTGAATTTGTTGACGGCTCGCATCTGGAGTCACGTGAGACAGTTAATAAGGGGACCCAACATTCACATCGTCCAAGCAAGAACCGACCCTGGGCGCTATCTCGAATACTTACCACCGTGAAAATATTGACGATACTCTTAATAGCGTCCTTGATCTCCTGGTCTGTGACCTCAGTAACAACTGTCAACGTATTGTCCTCAGTCGAAATAAGCGGGTTGGCGCCGCCGTTGGTCAGCCATGGATGAACCTGAATGCGGGGTGGATTTAGCAAAATCGCGCAACGCGCAAAAATTCATGACAGAGATAGTTTAATGATCAAGAACAGGGCTATCAAAGGTTGCAATCATCAATACGGTGCTCACCCTCAGCTCAGTCATTGTGATACGCTTGCTTGGATCCCGCTCAAACAAGCGCGAAAAGAGGTCGAGAAGTCGAGGTTCGGTGTCGGGTGGATAATATATTCTAAGATGAGACCATGACGTAGTGGCGACGATGGTGGGGAAAAGACAAACAGGGTTAGCATTGATGTGAATCTCAAGGAAAGAGCGACTACTAATGCTTCCATGGGAAATAATAAACAGTGGTGAATACATACATATCATTCTTGATCGATTCAAACAGTTCAATCATGTTTGTTTTCGCAAACGGTAGCTTGCCATATTTGAGGCAATACAATGTCACACCCATCGACCAGATATCCGTCGGCCGACCAGCGACCTCGCCATGGTGGGCTACAGATACCAAGGAGTTGAATGATTAGCGACCATAAACGCGAAATGGAATGAATGATACCCTCCATGTTCAGGAAAAGGAGGTGAACGCGTCCATACCAATGCATAACTCCGGCGCCATGAATGCCGGGCTTCCCGCCGACTTCTTCATGAGGTCGTTGCCTTTCATAAACATCTCAGAGACGCCGAAATCTACAATCTTGAGCACGTTGTCCTTGGAGAGAAGAAGGTTGTCGGGTTTGATGTCTGTTGGTGTCAACGGGATAGAATGCGTAAGAATAAGTGAAATGATAGTGGGGCGAATGAAAATGAAGCAGTAATACACACCTCGGTGGACAATGTCGTTCTCATGTACTGATAGGCATGCAAAACGGCATATACTCGATGAGGAACATATCAACAAGGATAATCCAATCACACATCTGCCTATTGTGATCGTTTCCAAATTTATAAACACCAGCAAGTCACTCACAATATTCGATTCCTAATATCATCTGGCGGAAGTAGTGCCGGCACTCTTCGTCAGTGTAAGGTTTCGCCGCGCGTTCTACGTCTACGTCCATCAGCACTCCCTTATGGCACATTTCGAAGACTGAATGATGAGCGCGAAGATTAAAATAGAATATCCCATAGTGGTGGTTCAGCGATAATGAAAAGGTAGCAGCTCGAGATGCTCCAACGCCAAACCTCCTCCATTCCTTAGAACATTTAGGATCAACAATCTACCTAGCTTCTATTTCTATCCCTTTACCCAGCGTCATCGGAAACCTACCCATATATAACGAGTCGTCGTTCGGATCATCGAGCACCTCGTGTAACTTTACGACGTTCTCGTGGTTCAACTTCTTGAGTACGACGACCTCGGAACGCACCAGTTCCAACGGATTCTCCTTGTCGTTGGCGGCCGCGGAGGCGCGGGAGCCCACGGCCCCGAGCCCGAATCGTCCGCGACCGCGACCACGTGGACCGGGCTTCCGGAGGAGGTTGCTCTTCTCTTTCCGGCGGAGGCGGGACTTGCTAAACTCTTTGACTGCCTGGACGGGAGCGTATAGGAGGAAAGGTGGCAGGAATGAAAGGGGTTGTTAGAGGTTGAAAGGGTATTAGAGGTTTGACAACAATTAAGAGGCAAAAACTGGGTGCGGGAAATGTTAGTGGATGGGGTGATATGCGTAAATTTCTACAATATTTCGAGAGTGACACTCGACGGCAAAAGGCTCTTGCTCGCTGAATATACAACTCAATTCATTACATATTTGGCTCTGCGGTGGTACTGGCTCACGGTTACAGTACTCCAAAAAGTTCGCATGGGGACTTTGTTGCCTAGGACACGCGCGACTCGAGCCTGCGCGCTGCAGAATATGTGCAAAATTCGTATGACTCACATATTCGATGTTCGTTTCCTTGTCTACACTTAGGTGCACAGTCCCAAAAGCGCCCCTGCCGATCTCTTTCTTCAGCAAGTACTGATTGATCTGCTTGAAACCGTCGTCGGTTTCTGTGGTGGTGGCGCCAAGGGTCTCGATCACGACTGACGGCGGGCGGGCTTTCTTCGCGCCGAGGTGGGGGCTCTGGGGGGCGCTGGAGGGCTCAGATCCTGGATTGCTCATGTTGTGTTGAGGTTGGGAGGGTGAGAGATACGCCTCGTGTCTTTTTAAGTGCTGCACATGCGTACCTTTGATTGGCCACACACGGCAGCTGTCACACGCTGACGCTGACTGCCACCCCGCCACCTTGGTGGCCATACACGTCTTGCGCTATATTTTACCACGATAATAATAAGTTGCTTGTCCATATGTCGCGGTCTATGCAAATAGCCTCCATCGGGTTTAAATATCCGACCCCGGTAAGTAAACGAGCTTCTTGGCGCACCAGTAGGCCTGAACATAAATAAAAGTTGATCGTGTCGACATTTTCATGTCAAGTTAGAGCATTTTGATAGCCTACTCGCCCTTAGTGTAACCATGGCTGGGAGAGATGTAATGAATTGATATCTATTATATCTATTCAGATAGGAATATAGGGGGACAAATCGAAACAAGGCACGAACCAATTATACATCTCAGTGTCGACTATATAGAGACACCCGACCTGGCTTTATCTTTTATCAACAGTCATTATCCCTTCTCTTCTTCACATCATTGAATCTTTCGCTATTAACATGCCCTCCGAAAGCCATCTGTCTAGCCGCTTTCCTCATCGTATTCGTGCGATTCGGGCTAAAAAGGTGCCCCATGCACTACAACTTGTTATGATCTAGCCTCTCCATAAAATGAACAGAAGGTCTATGAAGAGGATGCAGTTGTCATGGCTCTTGGTACTTTTTGAAATACGCCTATAGCATGTGTTTGGATCAATATACAGTTCCTCGAGCTCGAGGTGTTTGCGGGGTGAGCAGACAACATGATCAAGTTAAACCGATAATGTCACGGCCATCCAGGTTCTTATTACAAGTGTTCAAATGTTTTCGTGATCGTCCTCACGTGATAGCATCCCCATGACGTAGGCCTTGTAACAGTTTGTTTTTCCGTACTCTCATCTACAACACTTCGACATAAGACGCGACCTTGTGCGTTTTGCTCCTTTAACCTGACACGACCCCCCAGCAGCTCCATTTCTGACAAAAACGACATCCTCCACGTTCATCATGACCGACTGGGACCCCGCGGACTTTGATAAGGAGCTCCACGGGATTTTCGAGTTCAAGCCGCCCGTCTCGGCATCCAAAATCCAGACTTTGACGTCGTTGGCGATGGGTCATCCCTTGGTAGGTGGTGAGCTGGCTGATGCGATTGTGGAGACAACCAGGGAGCATTTGTCACTGGCTCGCGAGCGGCGGCTTAGTTGGGAGGCGAACTCGGGAGTAATTGAAGTGGGTTTTGTTATAGACTTCAGAAGAAACTCTTGCGAGGACAGCGATGGATTTTGCAAGTGTGGGGGTTTGAGTTTATTTCAGTATAACGGGATGGATCTGAACGGGTCAGGATTGAAGAGGCGAACATCACTGCTACGCTGACAAATTGAACCAACGCTTACCTTCGTTGTACCAACCGACCTCTCCTACTAGTACTACAAGAACGTGGTCTATATTATCGAGAAATTTGTGCACAAATGCCCTCCCGAATACAAGCTCGCCGGCCTTTACGTCATCGATGCCATCTCACGCGCGGCATTCGAGCAGCGGCGAAAGCGAGAAAAAGACGGGGCCACGCCGGAGCCAGGCAAGTTCACGGGGGAGGAATATTTGCCGAGGTTTGAGAAGGTGTTTGAGGAGAATAGTCTGTTCAGGAACATGGCTATGTGCCCGGATAAGGATAAGGTACGTGGTTTGGCCGGGTTGCAGGCGTGACTTTTGGATATGATGTAGGTTGCAATCTTGATGCGCGTCCCGGTTTTGTGTGAGTGTGCTTTTGGACTCCTCACCTCGTGTGCTTACCCGTCTTTGGACGTTGATATGCGCGGGCACACTATTTTGTTGGGCATGCCAAGTGATATCAATTGGGTTGCGGAAAGTAAAGGAGGAGGAGGGGGAGGGGGGATGGGACATCCTTCAGAATTATGCATCCCAAGTATCTAAGTTATTGTCGGCGAAGCCGCCCTTCAGGAACTGCTTTCCTATTGTTGTTCTGGTACTTAATACGTAGCCATGTACCTATTCTAGCAAGTCGGTTATCACATCAATGTTGACATACCGCTATCTTCTTCTGTCTCCACCATGCGAATCTACACCCACCTCTTGTAACACCCAATACTAGGAAAAAGTCAAAAAGACTCTTGATATCTGGCACAAGGGTGGAATATATCCCAAAAACATTCTCCAACAAATAAAGAAGTCGTTCGACGCCGCCTCGGCCGCCGCTGTCACCGCTGCGAAGGCCGCGGCAACCCAGAGTAAACCAGCGCCTTCTGCTTCTAATAAACAAGCACCAACCCAGTCACAACCAACGTCGTCGTCGTCGACGAAAAAGGTGGCGGGTTCGGAGGGTGAAAGCGTTGCTGTGAACGCAGGTGCATCTCTCAATTTCATATCATATCTTTGGTTTATTCTAATGCTGTCTACGGAGGACAGCTTGTTTGGGAGTCTGGATTGTGAAAATAAAAGTTTTAGTTTGAAATTAATCGAACCCATACCTCGTAAAAAATTTCAATGCTTCGTCCAAATTTCACTACGAATACATCAACCAGCCCAAATCAAAACGCCACCCGTCGCTTTGACACCCGTACCGTCGTCCGTTCCCGTCGTTTCCGTCGTCTCAGCCGTCCCCGCTGCTCCCGCCGCCCCCGCTGTCCCCGCCGCCCCCGCCGTTCCCGCCGTTCCCGCCGTCTCCGCCGTCCCCGCCGTCCCCGCC